>JZLH01S0218282.1:6287-16550 GCA_001188425.1 Eucidaris tribuloides
CCTGCCATGGAAATCACAGGTCTTTGGACATTGTGTGCATTGCGTGGTACATATTTGTGACTTTGGCACGTTAAGAGTTATCTGGATAAAATATTATGGTCAAAATGGTACTTTTAACATATTATGAAAACAACAGTGAATATGAATATCACATGCACAGGAATATGGAACTGTAGACAACACCACACTACCCCAATATACTCACACTGCTTTAAGTTCTTCAAGTTGCTCTAATAATTGTTCATATTCTATTTGTTTTTGTTCTTTCACTTTCAGTTCCTGCTGGTATTTGTGTATTGCTCGTCTCCTCTTGGCTTCCGTCTCTTGGATGAATTTGTCAAATTTGGCAACTCTGTCTTTCATCTGTTGGTAAGAGGAAATGAAAACAGGGGTCATCACCATCCGTGGCAAAGTTTACAAAGTGATAATTCGCAAACATAGTAAATTGTTAATATCATACCCCAACCTTGTATTCAGATCTACATCAGAGCAATTTGAGAAATATGTATGCCATTTAAAAGACATGTAAAAAGTTACAGTAATATTAGAAGGAAAACATAAACTTAAATAGGATATGGTACATTTAAGACATTGATGTGATGGAATTGTTAAAGGAAACTCACTTATCAATTCACTTATGCAAGTTTAGCACTTTTATGACTATTATCATACTGATATTTAATTCCACTTACCAACTGCTGTTTCTTTTGCAGTTCTATCCTCTTCTTTTCACATTCTTCCATCCGTCTTTGGAACTGGGCCCGTTTGGTTTGCAGCTCTTGTGTGACATTGTCTACCTCGACTTCTCTCTTCAGTAAAAGAGTCTTTTGTAATGTGTTCAGACCAGTCTCTATTAACTTCCCTGCAGACTAAAACAAAATAACAAAACACTATATATCACAGGCTGTCCTCACACATGCAGACCATAGTTTGTTACAAAAATATATGTTGAAATAATCTTTTAAACATAATCAATGTTGGAATTCAGCTTTCATAGAGTTTCATATCCCTTACAGTGTTGTATAATTCAATTTGTTTTGTTCATTTTGAAGTGACAAGTACTTTTGACTTTTTGGTGTTTCTTCAATTCTGCATCAAACATGTATGTCTTGCACAGTTGCACTGAATCTTATTAAACAGTACATGTACAAGAACAATGACTTTGTGATATATCAAGGTTTGAAAGGCTTAAACTTAAAACTTTACAATTTATGTAGGCATTTCACTGCTACAATACTTGACATTATAGGAAAATTGTGTGTTATCAAATGTAAACAAAATCATTTTAGGAAGAGAGGAGAAATATTTCTTGACATAATATTGTATACTCTTTTCTTAAAATTTAAAGCATGAATACATTAACACAAGTTTTCAATCTGCGGGTAATGATGTACAGTACATTTTAATAAGGAATATTTATCTCGACAATTCTTGCAAAAGAGCTATCAGGTGTAGTACATGAATATACACACAATGCACAGCTGAGAGTGCATTTGTGTAATGTGGTGCATGAGGCAATACTATTCATACAAAATGTATTTGGCTCCAGCTTGTGCAGTTTGCTAAAATGGAAAGTGAGATGCACTGTATTGAAAAATATGCATTTATTTGTTTTATAAAACAGGTTGAAGTATCAATGTTTTCTCTGACTTTGGGAATGCAAAAGTGTAAAGGTATTACTGGATGTACATGGAGCATAAATTAATACCTCTATTGCTTTACTACATTTTGTTATCTGTACTGCACAGTGGGAGTTATATGTATCATCATTGCATACAAAAAAGGCATGTTTCATTTTCAAACAATATTAGTTTAACGTGTATGATTTTAGTAAGATACTGATTACTTGTGATGTATTAATTGTATGTAATGGCCGCTTTTCATCTATTTGATGGCACCACCAGGCCTTGAATTTATGATAAAAAATATCCTATAACATAAGACTCCATGTTATCTACCATCATCATCACCCTTAGCAACTTACTTCTTTGACGATGGGATACCTGTTGACATCATCCTCCTCCTCATCTCTGTGAACAAAAATGAAGATGTTCTGTCAATAATACTGTAATAACGAATGGATAGTGGTTATTAACCATTTCACCATTTTTGAAATAGAAATTACGTAGTGATGTTTATGTTGTAAATAAAATGGCAACTGAAATGTTATTTACATCAGACACAATCAAAATATCTCCCCAATTAGTGCTTGGCCATGTCATTCATGTTATCTGGCAATACAAAAAGGGTACAAGTGTTAGTTTTCAGTGAGAACAAGTACATGTATAGGGAGGGTTCTTGACCTTATTTTCTACTTGCAACACATCATACATTAACCTGTTGGAGATGATTTGATTTCAATATTTAAACATGCTTTCTCATATCGCATTCTAAGTCTTCAATGGGCTGATGCAATGCAGGTATAGCCCAGGGGGGCCACCCATATATAGAGACAGTGATTTTCTGTTTTAAAAAAAAATGGTCTTTTCTGTTTCAGAAAACCTGTTATTCCATTTCAACTTGATCTGAAAATGGAAATTCCATTTGTCATAGAAAATGTACAAAGCAAATACATGAATTCTGTTTTGCAACTTACAAGAATTTCATGAATTTTCACATGAAAAGTAAAGAACCGAAGCAGATTTTCCGTTTCAATTTACCAGTAAACGGAAAATCACTGTCCCTACATATATAAATATTGTAACCATGCATGTACACGAAAACGTGGAATTAGGGTAGTATTTAAAAACAAAACACGGATCTGCATTTAGCATATCAAAATACCTAATTTGGGGGAATTTAGGGGGTATTTTTTAGATGAATCCATGCTAAGGGTAGTTTTGTTCATGTAAATTCCTCGTTTGGGGCATACTACAATAACGGGATAATATTTATATTGTGATACAAGCGCTACCTGAAAAAAAATTCCTTACTTTTAAGTTTGGGAGCTTTTGTTTGTGTAAAATGCGCATTTAATTGCTTTGACATCTAGTTGGAATCCTAGCTTTGGGTTATTTTTTAAAGTCAATGAACATGCACGGTTACAATATTTTATATATATATGGGAGGCCCCCTGGGAGGTATAGGCAAAGAATCAACATACTGTATACGCTGAACTGAATATTTCGCGGTGGTTTTATTTTCTGAAACGAGCAAATTTTCACTTCCTCATATTTCTGTGCAAAGTGAATGCAAATGCAATAAAATCGTGAAAATATACTCTCGCGAACTCCCATGTCTTGAATCAAAACCACAAAAATAGATGTACACGAAATATATGGTGTACACAGTATATTACTATTAGAAAAAATAAGACTTCATAAAGACAATCCTCCATGTCAAGCTCCTATCCAGATCTGAAAACCTCCCATACCCGCAATGCAATGTAAGTTAGCTAGAACAGACTACCAGCTAGTCCCACGTAATGTCCCCTGATGTATTCAAGGACAAGGAATACTGACCGAAATATATGATGTACCTGTACTACTACTGAGCTGTAGTTGAATATAATACATACCCTCTCTCCCCGAGTTGCGTGACAAATACACTTTGTTTTTGTGGTTCCAGCTCCAGTTTATACGGGAAGCTAGCAGTCTCTGAAAACGCCATGGTCCCTCAAGTTCACAATCAAGATAACAAGACAAAAATCGCCAGTTTTGAAGTTAGAACTATGTCTATTTTTCGTCACAACAAGAAGCTACCATATCCAGACGGCTTCATTCAGCTCAGTACGTACACGGGGATTGTGCGGGCTATTCAATCAAGTATGTAAATGAGCTGTCGCCAAGGGGACGTCCCACGCTCGTGTAGACCAGTGAGGGCGACATTTGCTTCATATCAGAGCGGGTTTATTTCCTCTGCTTCATAATGGATCCTGGGTGTACTCAACCCGCATTTTTGTCTGGAAAAAATGTATAGACAAAGTCGATAAACCCCCCGAAACAAAACACAAAGTTTGGTGTTAGCCTGTAAAAATGCAGGCATGCTTTTTCGTTTGACAGATTACTAATAACAATGGGGTGAGACATCCAATTCCAATGTGATGTATGTCATGCTCTGCATGCTCAAAGGCAAGTATTGTATTTTCTGTTATTTTAATATTACTTTTTTGCTTTGTTTACGTTATTAATTTATTCATTTATATATTCATTTTTTAAATAGTTTGCTAATTCACGTATATTTATTGATTTATTTATCTTTCTATCTATCTATCTATCTATCTATCTATCTATCTATCTATCTATCTATCTATCTATCTATCTATCTATCTATCTATCTATCTATCTATTCATCTATTCATCTTCATGTTCAAAATGTTTAGTCCCGAACTTTAACGTCACTTGGGGTTATGCACTGATCAGCTGCCAAGCCTAATCCAAAACAAAATGAAATTTTGAGTCTCGTGAATTATGTCATTAATAACACATTTTGTTTTGATGTAGGCTTAAATCGAAAAATGACAAATCATATTTTTATCAATTCTATAGGCGCAGATAAAAAAAAAAAAAAAAAAACTTGTGTGGAACTGTTGATTTTGGTGGATTACTAATAGGACCTCCAATGTCAATTAGTCTCCATATCTCATACAGTTGTCTATGCAAGAACGTTGGTGGTTGTTCGTTTCCGATATCTTCTGTTCAAAATTTACATAGATAATTTAAAAACCTTTGTATTCAAGGTTTTTGCTATCATATTTTTCACCTTATTTTTTCACACTTAAGGTACAGTCAGAGTTTCATTCATGCTCGTTGTGCTTGGTGGATGGAAGCATTCTTATAAGCGGGACGGAGGTATAGTTCAACCACACAAAAAGAAAGAAAAATATAATACAACTATAGAAACAGATTGACTGCAGCGGCTGCCGCTTTCGTTCTGAGTCGGTCCAGAAGTGAGCAAGTCTGTCAAAAGTCCAGGATGTTGATTATATCTGGTATCGGTGAATATCGGGTATGCGATATGGAGAATTGTTATACATTTTGGGTCATTTCACAGTTTTTCGTCAAAAGTTATCCATTCCCGGGATTCATTTTCTTCCATATTTCAAATATGCAATACGCATGCAAGCAGTACTCATTATGCGTTAGTGACTACTCCACCGGAGGAAAACTCCCCCGGAAGTCTAGTTAACAATATTTTCAGTTTTAAAAACCCGAGTTTCTTTCGGGTTAGTTTTCCTTCGGGGAGTTATCCGGACACGAAACATGATATTCCATTTCGCAAGTATGTTTTTTCTTTGGAATGGTTTCTTCAATGATGAACAGTAGTTGAAACGATAGGAAATCACCATCTCTCAGGAACTGTGGAAAAGACGTTTGAAACTGGTTTTGTGTGAATCAATCTGGAATGATGAAAGCCGCGCACCTCTTGGCATCGATGTCCCTCTCCCTTTTATTTCATTTTAACTTATACGTGCGTATACATGAATAATAATAACCCACATTATAAGTACACATGAATTACTAACGGCGAACTGCTGTGGGCAGAATAAAAAATAAAGAATGACTAAATCTAAATAATGACACAAAACATTTTCATTAGAATCGCCCGACTAACCGATGAAAGATTATTTTATCAACGTTGTTGATACTTTGTACTTCAACATTGTTTCAGGCCACAACCGTGATGGGAATACAAAAATGACTGGATAAATAAAGAATTGAAATAGATAACATCATGTTAATAAATATAAAGTAAACTAAGAACTAGAAAATGAATGAAAATAAACTGATAAACAAATACAAACGTAATTTACAAAAAATAAATAAAATAAAATAACATGATAAATGCGTAAATGATACATAAACAAATTTAACCATTAGCCTAGATATAAATAGATAGATAGATAGATAGATAGATAGATAGATAGATAGATAGATAGATAGATAGGTAGATTGATAGATATAGATAGATAGATGGATGGGTAGATAGATAGATGGATGGGTAGATAGATAGATACATAGATAGATAGATGCATAGATACATAGATAGATAGATAGATAGATAGATAGATAGATAGATAGATAGATAGATAGATAGATAGATAGATAGATAGATGAATAAATAATTTAAATAACGTGTGCTTATTTACTCACATAAACATTCAGACGCACTTACATCTGGAGATATATAGAAATCTTAAAGAAGTTGTCCTAAACTTTGGCATAATCTAAATAGGACAAAATAGGACAGAACTTAAAGGTAAATGACATGATTGGGGGTAGTCCTCAACTTGGGGTAAAAACTATTTAAGTTTACCAGGGATTCTACTGTGAAAATTTTGTAGTCAAAAGTTGACTCATTTTAAAATAGTGTCCATCAGTATGCCTTGCAACAAACAAATTTGTAGTATAGCCTTCTGTGGGGATTATATCTATCGTGCCCCGATGAAATTAAACTGCTGGCCTGTTCATGCTTTATTCTCCTTAAGTAAACAAACTCAAGACAAATCCTCCAGCCAGGAGATCCACTCCAGTTGGTGCACATTAGTTTGGTTTATCTTTCAACCAGTTTGGTTCTAAAGGCATTTTTTTTTTATTTCTTCCAATCATGTCACTGAGCTTTAAAGTGATAGGCTAACATTGTGGAGCTTCAATTTAAAATATTGTCAAATTTTGATATCTGAACTACATAGTAGTGTTCATAATGGACAAATAAACACCCTAGAATACAAAAAAAGTTTGGAAAGTTACATTGCCAATGGCAAGTTATGCATGAATAAACAATTAAAACTCGGGGCGAGTTAAAATAGCGTAGGTGTACACACAGTAAGTCTATGGGAGAAAATGGGCAGGTGAATCCGATCAACTTACGATTTCCACTTTTTTAAAGCACTAAATAATAATTTTGAAATACACTTTTTTTTCAGGGCGTCATTTTTAGACCTTATCAAAGACAATGGTAGCATGGGGAATCATGTAGCTCAGATTTTTTTTAACTGTGGTAAATGTTATTCAAATACCTTTAACAATGTCAAGTTCTGTCGGTCTTGATTGAGATTTCCTTTTGTAAAACAAGGATTTAAAATAACTATTAAGCCCATTAAACTCGTCATTCTGTTGATTAAAAGCTTTCACACACGAGGAGGCCAGCCAATAAATCGATGATGGTGACAATGAAGTCTTCGAAACTGGTTCCCACAAATAGCCGATAGCGTACCTGGTAACCACAGGCAACAAAGTTTAGAAGTGTTTTGGAAGGAATGAACATCCGCGTTATAAAAGTAAGTCCACTTCAAAGGCAAATTTGCCACATTTGTGCAAAATGCACTGCATTTTCAGGCTTTCATCGAAAAAATTGACAATAAAATTTCTCTAAATTGATCGTTATTTTTAATCAAAGCAGAAAATTTATAATCTGAATAATCACGTTCGGATAAATATTTATCACACTCCTGCGTAATGCGCCCACTTATCTAATCCTTTGAGCATCGAGAAATTGCTGTGAATGAAGCTAGCTCGGCTAGGCGCTACGGATGATCGCACGGCAGTGCAGTGAACGTACGTACGTGCCCGTGAGCACGGCCGACCCGACGGTAGCGGTACGCGGTACATGTATGCAGTGCTAACATGTGCAGTTTTGATATGGGATTTATTTTGGAATGGTAACTTCGTTTCGTGTTTGCTGATATTGTACAAATATGGAGATCTGCCAGGACTTTCCGACACGGCCGTCTTCTTGAATTTATTTTCTACGGAATGATTAATGTACAAATTATGGCCACATTTCTTTCTTGCCGTGTTTTCTGCTATACCAGCTGATTTACCGTGACAAACATGCACAGTAAGTATGGCATGGAATGTTTACTTGTATTGTTATGAAGTGATTACACTGTAACCACTACACACAGGCTTATACTAATAACACCAATCATTCGTTGGTATTATACAGGATCGCTTTTCATATGGTGTAATACACAAGTAGTGTGATAAAGTAAAGGTAGATTTCTCCTGGATTTTGTTTGTTGTGTTGGCCTCATTTGATTCTTAGTAAACCTGAAGCCAGGACCTGAAGCCTCCAACCAAGCCAATCCATACTTCATAGTAAAATGGGCACGTTACATTATACTTATAGCAGTTAGACTCTAATTAATGTAGTCTACACTAGACAGTATTCTTGTTGAATCAATTATCAATAATTTATACTCGCACTAACTTGGTCGGTGAGCATTTTCAATCTGATTTCTACCTTCGGCTCTTCAATACTGTCTTTTTCTTGGTTACTTATCAGTGATTTGCTATAGATCTAGTTGCATCATTCTCATGTAGTAAGGTTGGTAGTTTCAATGTAGACCTAGAAAATCTAGATCTACATGTATGTACTTTCACCACCACCTCCCTCTATAAATGTTTTAGGACAATAATATACAAACTTGTTGAAAATATATTAGTAGTCAATGAATAACTGCCTTAACTTACGAAATATTGATTATGACAGTTTATCTTGTCCGATACTGCACAAATCGCCTCCTTAGTCGGGCTATCGACGTGCAGACCCTCATGCATGCAAGCTCAGGCTTAAATTTGTGCGCTGGCGAGCAGGTTTTTGAAGCTGTCCACGTCTTTAGCTAATTTAATCCCAGGCGAAAGTGAGTTCCAGAGTGGTATGGTTCGTGGGTATAATGAAAACCGGTAACTAACAGTCTTTGTTGCACTGGATGGTATTGTAATTTACAGTCTAACGTTTACTCTTTAGATTGAATTGTGAGGCAATTTATTTTTTGAAACAAAACAAAACTTACATTAAAAAACAGTGAAATTCATGTGTCTGACACTGTCAGTCACAATCAGGGTACATCAATTAGTCTCACAGGGGGTCAAAAATCAAGTTCCTTTTTTTCCTTCAATTTTTTTTGTGTAGCAAATAGGTCACATATAAAAACTGTAAAGTTTGGAGGCATCAAGTCCACCCAGTTTTTTTTTTCAACCTTCGCATATTATTAGTAAAGGTGATGTTGGTATATAAAGTTTTGTGTACTGAATTATAAAGAGGGGGTTACGGCAGTCCTGGTTTATTTACAGATATACATAGTAAGTGTGCTTTTGTATGTCAAATATCCATACCCTGAAATAAGTTTTAGTCGAAATATATGATGTCAAAAAAAATGAGTCAGAAAGGCTGTTTTTTTTCGGAGAGGACACTTTTTGACGGAATTCCAACTAGCGACTTTGTAATGTTTACCAACTGAAAACTTGAGGACTATGGACAAAGTGAATGTTACAGGTTTGAAGGATATAGATGACTTGTTTTTTATGACAACAAAATGCTGTCCTTGGGAATCCCTGGGTATGCCGTATTTACGTCAAATTTGGAGAGGACAATTTTGACGGAATTTCCGTCCAGATTTTGATGCAGCGTCATAATTTATGAACATGTCACCATCTCACATGGGTTTGGAATTTGAATAAGCTAGACTCAGTTTTTACTTTACAGGACTCCCTGATCTGTATTTGTCATTGGTGTCATAAATGATAATGTTCATAAATTCATAAAGATCAGATGAGACTGTCAAATTGTTCAAAATTGACACAAACATACACAATTTGTACCTAAGTTGTCCATTTCAAACAGTTTCTTCGCTGCTGTAGACAGACCGTGCAATGGCCAATTGCTGGGTATGAAAGTTTACAACAAGAAGTGAATTTATTTTTTGCAGTAAAGTCATATAATGGTTTTTGGCAAGATGTACCCTGATTGTGAAACAACCCATAACAGGCCCCCTCATTATGACATATTTTCCTTATCATTATCGTCATGGTCGTGAACTTGATGAAAGCATTGCAGTCCTAAGAATTAGACACACACTTGCACTGTGTGGCACCAATATTGAGCCAATTGACGTTTTGTAGCTCATACGTATTCAGACAACTTGACCCTGAAGTAGTGCTTCTGACTCCAGAAGGTCTGTTAAACATTGAATAGATCTACCTAATGGAAAATCTTACATAACTTACAAGTTGATCTTTAACCCAAATAGCAAATGCGGTATGTTGCAATTTCAATTTAGCTGAATGAAAATCCCTGATTCTTTCACAAATTTCAGACTACCTGTAATTTAAACTGCTGCTAATGTATGAGAGCTTATTGATGTTTTCACTTGTTTCCACGTTTTTCCTTTTCTTCATATTCTATACTTTCTTCACTCTTATGTACTACAGTGTGTCTCAAAAATAATTGTGCAAGTCAAAAGCGCCCTCTTTGGTAATGAGAAAAGCATTTTTGTGACGTCATGCTTACATCAACGTCAAGGGCATAGTCTTAGCTTTC
>JZLH01S0218283.1:5425-17179 GCA_001188425.1 Eucidaris tribuloides
ACAATGGTATATATGTAGTACATATACGATTTAAGAAGCCTTACACAGTATAGAAGCTAACACTGTTTTTAGTTGAATTATAGTAACCGTTATTCTTTGAATTGAATTATTGTCTCGTAGAGACTTTTGGCAACAAAAAAGTTGATAAGTAAGCAAACTGTCAAATAAGCAAATTATCAAATGTCCGGTCAAAAGCAGAAAAACAGTCATTCCGTTACTCTAAGGATGGGTCTACAATCTCCTACTCAAGCATGAGACAGTAATTGCAGATTTTGTGCGCGAACAAACTGTACAAACAAAATTGTATAAAGTGGAAAATGCCAATTAATTTGTAATTTGTATCATTTGATATAGCCATGCAGTAACAGATAGCAGACAGCTACGATATTGTTGATTTTGTTGTTAAATGGAGATGGTGGAATATTCCAGTCAGTATTCATTAAGTTCTTTCTTTTAACCCCCCCCCAACACGACACAAACAAACAAAACCTCGAAATTAAAATTTCCGCGGCCCCTGTTAACAATTCGCGTCATTGAACTTTACCTTTGTGCCAATAATATTTCAAATGTGGAGAGCGTGTAAGCTATTGTTTACTGTCCATTTCACGTTAAAAAATAGTGTTAACGTTAACAGAGACAAAAATATGCTCATAAAACCGCTGGATGTCATGATCTTAAATTATCATCATGTTTTGAAATGACCTGCTACCAGGGGCGTCGATCCATGTTTCGGATTGAAGGGGGCACACCAAATTGTAATACAAAGATTTTTCGCGCAAAGCGCGCCGAAACATTGACAAATTTGTATGTTCAATAGTATTTTTATACCATGTTCAATGGTTTTATAGTGCTTATGCTTTTTAAACCATATATTTGCAATTATGAATTTTTCAAGTTGTCTAAATTATTGGGGGGGGGGCAAATCGATATGTTTGCCCCCCAATATTTTCATTGGAGGGTTGATCCCCCCCCCCCGATCAACGCGTCTGCCTGCTACCAATTCATATTGCCAAATTTGGACCTGCATGCAGAAGTGCTCTACTTTGATAAACGAAGCGGTTTTTAATTATTGTTGACTGCCCATTACATAAAAAGAAAAAAATGTGTCGGCAGAGCGTCAAAATAGGTTCCTTAAACCGCTAGAACTCGTCAGCTTCTGGACCCCACCCCAAATGCACGAGATATTCTCGGCTTCCACAAATTGTGTCCCCCCCCCCCACGTTTCAAAATGGATTTGCGCCCCTGATCAATCGTGGTAGTATTAATAACTAAGAATCCGTGGTTTGAACTGCATTAAATGTTCCATTTTTCTTTACTCCGTGTAAGACACGCGCAGGCCTCAAAGAATACAAGACACTTTCCTTAACTTCACTACTTTAACGATTTCCACTTCTATATTAAAGGTATTGGCTAACATTTACCACAGTTAAAAAATCTGAGCCGCATGATTCCCCATGCTTCCAGTGTCTTTGATGAGGTCTAAAAATGAAGCCCTGAAAAAATTGTATTTCAACATGATTTTTTAGTGCTTCAAAAAAGTGAAAATCGTAAGTTGACCAGATTCACTTGCCCATTTCCTCCCATAGACTTACTGTGTGTACACCTAGGTTAATAAAACTCGCCCCGAGTTTTATTGTTTTATTCATGTATAACTTGCCATTGGCAGTGTAACTTTCCAAACGTTTGTATTCTAGGGTGTTTATTTGTCCATTTGAACACTACTATGTAGCTCAGACATCAAAGCTTGACAATTTTTTAAATTGAAGCTCCACAATGTTAGCCTATCACTTTAACGGTTACAAACACAAGATAACATTGACCAAAGTTTCAACAAATCTAAGCTACATAATCCCCCATAGTCTAAATGTCTTTGATAAAGTCTAAAAACGAAGCCCTGAAAAAAAAACTTCAAAGTGATCATTCTTTGCTTTAAAAGAGTGAAAATCTACAGTATCCAGTTTGACCTTCTCCCGACCGTGTCTATTTCCTCCCATAGACTATTGCGTTATAGATCTGACTAATTTATACTCAGCCGGAACAATAAATGTTTATTCATGCATACCATGCCGGTGGAAGCATAACCTCCCAAATTTTTTATGCTAGGATGTTACCATGATGAAAAGACAGCGTCTCGGTTGGTGTGTGATACGTAGCCCATAGCAATTCCAGGAGGAATTATAACGTTATTATTTACTTTACACTCGCCTACCGGAAAATGTATTTCCATTCTTTTAACATGCATCCGACAGTGATATTAATGCGTAGTCTCCTATCACGTCTTTTTTCTTACCGAAATTCGATCACGTCCATCACATGATCATGATATGAAGAGAATAAATCAGTACACTTCCTAGTAGGCTACTCATGAATATTTAGTACCTAAATTTGGTTTGGATGAACATGGCACCTAAAGTGCGCATATATTTGATTTTGGATAACTTTGTCTAAATATGAGTAAATATATAGGTGAATATGTTGCACATGGGTGATTTTAATCGTATGTGTGTATATGTGTCTTCACACATCACATATTTTGGTTAAAGTAACTCCATATGAGTCGGATACCCATTTGTGGGTAGAACTCTGACAATTTTTTTTAAAGGTATACGCTTTTTGAAAAAAAATGAGACCTTAAAGCCTTTGATAATTCCAACGTTTTGGTAATTTGTTTTAAATTTTTAGACAAAGTCCACGACATGTAAGACTGTCATCGTCTGACTACGATATCAGAATTAATGGGACAGAGCATATAGGTAACAACGCCTGGTAAGAGACTGCGCAGCTTCGCCCAGCCTCTCGGAACCTCTTTTGATTTCTTTGTCGTAAAAATAAACGAAGTTCAGTGTCTAGTCGGTAAACGACTGGTGTAAATAAACGAGTCGCCAATTCTTGTCCATCGTCACTTTCTTCGATTTATGTATTTATGGATTTACGTCCTGGCAGTGGTACAAGTAAATGTAGCAGAGCCTTAGTGTTGAGTTGAGCGTGTCTGGTATATATTCAACATACTCTTTTAACTTCAAAAGAATCAAATCACCACTCCTACCTCTTTTCCCTGTATATTTCCTATCATGGGGCAATGCTCTCCAGACCATCCTTGCAAATCGCGTGTCCCCCAAATCGCTTTTGTCTTATCATTATCTCACTTATCAGTTTCTTCTCAACTCCAGCTCTGTGGAACACCTCTTCGTTGACACTAAGTGACTTAGGCCCCTACATGTATCTGTCTGTCCAGTGAAACGTAACGGTGCCAAAGTTTGTTCCTAAATTACTCTCTAAGAGCATGAGTGAACCTCCATACTAAGAGTATCCCACCTACAGGACAGGGCAGCGCGCAATGACCTGAAGCCCATTCTTAAAGTCATTGAAAACAGGTTTACCTAATTAGGTACCAGAACTGCTTTCACCTGTAGTTGCATCGTAAGTCCCTGCCGATTATATTTATTTTATGAATCCATCCTAAATTCCGAAACTCATACATTGAACACGCACTATATTTAGCTCTTAAAACCCATTCCCTCGACTGATAAATTGTTGCTCGACTTATCAGTCAATCTCAAGTCCACTTACAAGTCGTTTCTTGGTTTTACAAGTCGTTCCGTTGACTTATATAAGTCCCCCTCTCTACTAACAAATCTAACCACTTCGATTAAGAAAGAAAATTGCACGTCACCTCAGGGGCTCCGTACAACACATTATGAAATTTATTTTTTCCTTTCCCAGGAAAATGGCCTCAGTACTTTTTGCAAGTGACAATGGGATGTCTCTTATTCACGCTAATATAAAGCGGAAGAATATTACGTAAAGAAGTTAACTGACTTGTGACTCAACTCAACTGTATGTATAATGGGGATAAACGGTCACAGTATTACAAACTGTTGATTGGCCATTATTTGATACAACGCCAATTTGTTCAATATCTGCTAATGGTAATTGATCATAGAATTGGTTTAAAATCATTCACAAGTGTTCACTTGTTTCATTCTAGAGTTTCTTGGAGGAAAAAAATGTCATTGGGTTGCAGTACTTTAAAAGTAGTAGATCTCTTTTGCATGCCTGAAAACTAACATACATGTAGTGTAGATGCAACGGGATATATAAGAAAATACCATTTAAAAGCTTTTTGCAAAGTACGTTGGGGCTAAAAACTCATTTTTGTTAAGCAATAAGAAAATCAACATCTTAACGAAACATGACCATGTGGACGAAGAATCAGATCTAAGCCTTTTTTATGTACAGTGATTTGATAGGTACTTCTTTTTAGTGACACAAATATTACAACTTCTCCTTGGTAGTTATCACTACACCGTGTGTACGTTCAAATGCTCTCCAATTAATGTAAACAGCAGTTATATTTGCTGTTACAGGTCCCCTGAAATCCAAATGTTTGTTGACCTCTGTTGATGCCTATTGGTATGTACATCAACCAAATCATTAAATATTGCATTAAAATATGCATCATATATTTTTAAACAATTTTCCAAAAACTTTTTCTGCACCCAGCTAAGCCCCACCCCTAAAAGTTCCTCCAGATCATTATTCAGATTCTGCATGTGACATCATCAACCTTGTAACCATTAAGCAAAACAAACAATAGACAGATTTATGTGCCTTCACATTCTTTACTATTACTATGTACACCTGAATACAATGGCATCACATTTTCACACAATACCCCCTCTGTCAGCCTTTGAATCATAATAGTCATTGCTATGTGAGAAAGTAACGTTTGCGTAAAAACATTTTGAGTTGTTGTAGGTAGGTTTTCAAAGTAATAGCAAACTATGTGACGGCACATAACTCTGTCTATTGTTTAGCTCAAGGGTGACGTGACAGGATGATGATGTCACATGTAGAATATGCATAAAGATGATCTGGAGGAAATTTTTAGAGTTGGGGCTTATGGTAGTGTGCGAGAAATGTTTTGGACAATTGTTTAAAAATATATGATGCATATTTTTCATGAAATATTTAGTTATTTGGTGATGTACATACCACAAAGCATCAACATAATGTCAACGTGCATTTGTATGTCAGGGGACCTTTAACGCTTAAAGAGTTAAAGATTTAATGGATAAGAATCAGTCCATGGTCAATGTGATTAACGCCCCATAATATTCATTTTTATCGGCGTGTAAATAATCACTGAAAGAAATAACATAGTGTCAATAATTCGAGTACTAAAGCAATAGTTTTATTCAGTGATATGATTGTCACTGAGTAGTGACAATATGTGTACAACTGTCGTTTCCAATCAATCGTCTTATTAAAATTCACACGAACTGTACAGACAGATTGCACTCTGTAGTGCACCGTCATGATTCATCACTGTAATTACATATGTAGCAGTTGTCTGCAGGTGTTGTAATGCTTGAAAATTGTTTCGATAAAACATGAATTTTGGACTTTCTATTAAAGTGATAGGCTAACATTGTGGAGCTTCAAATAAAAAAAATGTCAAACTTTGCTATCTGAGCTACAAAGAAGTGTTTGAATGGACAAGTAAACACCCTAGAATACAAAAGTTTGGAAATTTATGCTGCCACTGGCAAGATATGAATGAATGAGCAATTAATACTCGGGGCGAGTTAACAATAGCCTAGATCCACACACAGTAAGTCTATGGGAGTAAATGGGCAGGTGAATCGGGTCAACTTACGATTTTCACTTTTTTGAAGCACTAAATTAACATTTTGAAATACAATTTTTTCAGGGCTTCATTTTTAGACCTTATTAAAGAGACTTGGAGCATGGAGGATTACGTAGCTCACATTTTTTGAACTGTGGTAAATGTTAGCCAATGCCTTTAACACGAAACGTATGCTGCCCATGCGCGGTTCTAGAGCGGAAACTTTGGGGGGGGGGTGGGCTTTATTTCCGGCCAAATCCTAGGTCCAAATTTTTTCTCGGTCATCCCATCCGCAGAAAAAGGTCCAAAATTTTTCACGGTAAGTCCAGCCGCTGAAAAGTTGCCCAGGGGAAGGAGGGGGGAGGGGGGATTCATGTAAAATATTCAAACAAATGTCAAAGAGGGATGTGTATTAGTATTCTCATTGTAAAACATTTTCCGTCCGATTTTTTTTTGGGGGGATGGGGGGGGGGGCTTGAGCAATTTGGGGGCTTACGCCTCCCCCGTAGAACCGCTCCTGATGCTGCCCTCCTTTTACCTTCTATGATCATGCTGATGTTGAATGTTGCATTAAGTTTAACAGCGAGCCAGGTTTTGGGAATCAGGATCATGATCATTATGATTTAAAGGCTGTGTCCTTGAATGGCACACTTAACCGATTTTGTTCTGATTTGATCCAAATAATAAGGGTGCATAGAAATAATGCAATATTCAAAATTGTGGATTCATACGTTGAAATGATTTTTTAAAAATATAATCGATAATTCATTTGAAATTTAGCCGGCGCTCAAGTTGTATTTCGTAACGGTAGTCTAGGTTATGGGTCTTGTTTCGGGCACTAGATGTATAGCTTTCACCCCCTGATTTTGATTTTGGTAGAATCCAACCGTAGCAAACTATTATAATGAATTCATACAAGAGAATGCAAACAGACATTTAATCGTAAAGCAACAAAAATGACAGGTATAGAGTAAATGGTTATTCTGGTGTTGTATAATGTGAGAAGGGTACACTCTGGTCCTCAATGAACTCGAAATATGTATATTTTCCACAAAGCTATGATTTGAGTCAAAGCGTCTTCACGTAGGCGGAATAATTATGAAGTGCTCAGAAATAGGCCGCCCTTACCAAACGAGTTTTATCTAACCTAAATGCTGCGAACCATGCAAAGTAGGTGCTTGGTAAAAAAAAAATGCAAAGTTATCATCGATTTTAACGAATTAATTAAGGTTGCGACAGAACGAAACGACGGGACATTTACACGTAGATGTACAACGTGTATTGATTGTGTACCGCGTGGTGGACAAGTCGTGGTATGCTCATTAAAAATATATAGTTTGTTGACCTTTATTAGCAGTTAGCACTTGCATGTATTATGTATCTCTGCAAATGATCACCACTATTGATGAAAATAAACAAACAAACAAATAAATTAACGACTTACACGAGAATGACAGACAGGGCGCTGTCGTTGAAGATGAAACTAAGAGGTATGGAAAAAAATTGGAAATAGTGCTCAATTTAGGACATAATACTTCCAGAATGAAGTATACTATTTCAAGGTTCTGCTATGAAGTTTCATAGTCATACATTTCCTCTCTGTTTTACAATTATCATCAGAAAATGCAATGAAGTTGTGTAGATCTCTCATAATATTGGATCAATTTCAATAAGGTCTGGAGATTAGGCCTACTTCAATACTGGTAATTGGTAAATTAATGCTTGTTTCTCCCGAAGTAAACAAATTCCAGGCAAGCCCTTCCAGCATGAATGTACCTCTAGTCAGTCTATGTTGGTATATGTTTCAACTCATTTGGTTCTTGAAGCATTTTTTTCACTTCTTCCCATGATGTCAAGGCCCTTTACTAACTATACTGCGATTGTATGGTTGAGAATGTGAATAAAGCGAATTTGTATGATATGAAATACTGCATAACTAGATTCACACTTGAGAAATTTTTGCACCTCACATCAATTTATTTGTTCATCACCAACTCGCCAATGAGTTTATATACTTCCTCGAGCGGTAGAGGTGTTGATATATTCAGAATCTGTCAGAACTTGAATTGTCTTGATCTTGTCGTGACCTGGTCGTGTCAAAGATACAAAGGTCATAGAAAACGCCCCTTTGATCTAAAATGTTGTTGAAGCCATTTAGTTTGGGTTTATTTATTCACGTCTACATTTGATCCAAGGTAGTGACACGATTTCAAAGAAAAAAAATAATACGACCAGAAATTGAAGAAAGACACCCTGCACATACACAAAACTGAAACCAAGTAATATATCATAGAATAGAGTTGTACACCACACTCCGGGGAACATTTGTTTTTCAATATTGAAATACCATTAATGTCTTTCGACAGTAGGCCTCACTGAACTGACAGTTCGAGTGATCCAGCTGTGTTTATAAGTAGTACCACGTGATGATACTAACTACTATCTCCCTTGAACACGGTAAATATATATTATCCAATTCGGAAGCGATGTTATTTTGTCAAAATTTTAGTAATTTACGGCAGTGTCCACTCTCTCAACAACAAATTATGACCATTTTCTCGTAGAATAAACCTATACCCATATATCTGTCTGTCGGGCGATTGAATCATTGTTAGGCCTCTATGTAAAAAAGGACAGGTAGGCTTCAGTGTCAATATTATTATTTGCAGTTATGATATGAAACTTGTCAACCAATTTATACATTGCAGTTACACAAGAAAAGGGCTTTAAACTGTTAGATATTTGGCTACGGAACCTTCCACAATTTCTGTCAACATAGCATAGTTTCTGAGGACCACCCTTTTGTTTTCCTATTAAATTTTCTAAAGTTTGTCAACAAACTAGTAAATTATTGCAATGAGTGTGGGAATATCCCACCACAGCCAGGAACCAAACGTAAAGTCAAGCAGCTGGTTTCTATTGCCTACCATGGTCATGCGTGTGACACAACTACCAGAAAGAGATTTCGGCATCGTTCTGTATTTGCGCAAAAACTATAAATCCGAGTATATAAATGTATTTTACGGCAGGCAAAAATGCAGAGGAAAAACAAAAGCAACCTAGTTTTGCAGGTGGTAGATGAATTCCTCGGTGTATCGTTTCAGTTGAATGATTCTCGACAGGTGAAATTGTTTTTGACATCATAACGACGGAGAAGATGTAATCCGTATGGTATACATCGATAGTAGTCTAACATTCAGACACGGTTGATAATTCCCTGTTAAAGAACTACCGCAAATATCACATGCGGCAGGCTAATCTGATGTGTAGCTTTCTATGGGATTTATTTATATGGGGCACGAGAGAAATAAAATACTGGTGTGTTCATGCTTGATTAGGGTTAGGGTTAGGGTTAGGCTTAAGTAAACATATTAAAGACAAATCCTTCCAAATGGGAGATCCACTCCAGGGTGTGTACATGTATATATTGGTAGGCCTATATGTTTCAACTCATTTGATTCTTGATGTATTTTCAAGTGTTCCCAATCATGTCATTAACCTTTAAAGCTACATGGTTACATTGGTCACTTATTCCATGAAGTCTCCTGCAGGGACATACTTGAAATTAACGGTTCACGTTCATCACCGAAGCCCATACACAGAAGTCTAATTTTGCATTACATTTTGAAAATGTTCCACACACAGCAACGGCCATCCGCATTGTCAGTAATATACTTACAACGAAATGTATTTATCCACATCTATATCCATATATCTATATCTATATCTATATGTACATGTATATCTACACTCTATATCTATTTCTATAATCCACATCTACGTCTGTCTATAGGTTGTTTGTGTATATACATCTATATCTATATCTGTATCTATATCTTTATCTATATTTACATCTGTATCTTTATCTATATCTTCATCTATATCTCCATTTATATCTATATTCATATCTTCCTCTACCGTAGGCCTATATCTTCATTTATATCTATATCTATTGTATAAAAAGGATACTTGAATACGATCGGTTACATTGTGCTTTCTACGTAAGACGTAATAATTGCATTAAGACCCAAGAATCACAGATAATTTGATTTTAAATGGTATCTTAAGGGGTTTTGGGGTCAATATCGACAAATTAAGCAAGGTTTCTTCATTTTCATTCGTAAATAAGGAAAGGTACTTGCAAAGTTAGGAGGTATGCGGGTAATCAAAACAGAGAAACAGCTCTAACGGAAAAAAAACAACACTTGAAATATTAATCAATATGTTATTAGATATTGAATATAGTCTCCTTATTCTAAAAAAAATTGATCTATATACATTATTCAGTAAAAGTGGTCACGTAAAGGGACCTCTTAAATCAGTGATTTAAGTGTTCCTTGAGTTTAATAATTGATACAATGGGAACTGGGTCAAAAGGACAGCTCATGTGAACCGTTCATCATGCAGGAAATGAAGAGACTAGCAACAGGTGGTGGTGAAACCCTGTGTATACGTCATTTTTCTTAACCACTGGACAAGTATAAAGCTTTATCAATATCATGTAGGTCTATTCAAAATTACAAAGATTTAAAAAGAACTCTATTTTACTTTAAGGGGCAAGTTATACTTTGTATAAAATTACTAAATGTACACAATGACTGCTCACATATCTTGCCTTTTTTCACAAGAGTGAAAACATATACATGTATTTCTAAGTTAAACTGAATGACCAGTGACACAAATTAGAAACATATTGTCGTAAGTTTGTGAAATGTCCGATAACAATCCAAGGAGTATAAGATTTGGACTTTTGATAAATCATTGTCGTGATATAACTATCAATGTTTATTCTAACTTGAAGTTCTCTTCTTTTTTTTCCAAAAATCTTTCCCACCATTTCACGAATAGTACAAAAAGGTATATTTGGAATATTCAAGCAGGGATAAGATATTTGGACCAAAACTGTTGTGATCACCCAAAGGAATTAAAGTGTATGCTTGTATTAGACAGTAGTGGTGAGAAGCAAATACGTCGGGCATTTAATTAATTAACTGAACGTATAAATGGTCGCGATTTTTTCTATTCTTTTCATTTAAAGTGTTTCTTCAAAAAATGCAAATGGGGAAAAGTGACATGAGCCGTCGTTCGTCAAAACGAAAGAGGTTGGCATCGACGTGTACTTGAATCAACTCAACACTTTGTCTCTTAGTATCAGAAAGTCCAAAGTTTTGACGTAATACAAACTGAGTTCGTATAGGAATGGGATTATTGTGGAAAGTTATGCCCACATGGCACCAAGGTATGTCACACGTGTTTCTCAATGATGAAGTGTCAAGATCTCATATTATGTCCGTGCAGTGGCTAATACCACAAATCACCAAATATAGCCACTTGAGGATGTTAATAGTGGTCTCCCGGATGTGTCGCCGAATTGCTGACACTAAAGAAGAAAGTTTGATAACAACACGATTTCTTACATGTGGGACTAAGGGGTTAATGTAAACCTTGGGTACATCACCTGAGGTATACGGCACAGTTTGTATTGACACGTCATGTCGAGGCTATCGATTTTGTCTATGACTTTCCCCCATAATAAATTATACTTCCGCCTTCCGTGTTCTTCAAGGACATCTCGTCAAAGAATGTCGACTGCGAGCGACAAAAATCAATATTCATTACGCCTAATTTAATAGCCTCCACTTTCAAGTTCAGGGCACACATGCGCAGGGAATACTATAACAGGCGGTCAGTGCCCCATTTTGAACAAGGCGGTCGCTCCAACCCTGATATGTGGATACTGAAGTTCTTCGCGCAGACGTGTTGGTAGTGTATGTATTTCGATTTGATGATAATATGCATGAATGGTATGGTACATAACTAGGGCATGGCGGTTGGAACTGTGCATCGTATTTTTCTGAACTTTTGTGCCACAGTTTTACATCATATCATTATTCATAATTATATACTTTAATCACCGGGGTGAATTAGAACCATATTTTATTTCTTGACCTCTGACTTTTTTTGTATTTAGATTTTGTTTGCTAAGAACCCTTTCTTTTGGATTGTTAGGGCATTACAATTCCCTATAAAAAATTGCGGAAAATTTGAGGGAAAACATAACGAAATATTTCTGTCAAAATAAACCCAATATTCAAGTTACAACACTTAACGGTACCAAGTTTCAA
>JZLH01S0218283.1:17204-27837 GCA_001188425.1 Eucidaris tribuloides
CATGCTGGTCCACACGCTTAAATAGGTAGGCAATCACAAGTTTATTGACTAAGGCCCCAACCCGAACTCTGCATGTGAGAAAGCTGAAGTAAGCCCAATCAGAAAAGAATAAACCTTCAGGAAGGTCCACCAGATTGATGGATGCGCCCAGGGAATGAGCGATCCGTCTTTCCTCCTTTCTCGCGCCGCGATACCAGACTCTGAGTAAGCCTCGTCTTGAAATACAAGGTTGTATTCTTTCCCATCGATTTCACACCTCACAATGTCAGCGTACGATACTTCTTGCGAAAACATGATTAGAGCAGAGTAAATATTACTATTATATTGTAATATTTTAGATCGATGGCGCCAAATTCGTTGGTAAATAATGATACTATCGAAGAGTATTTTTCACATGACGTGCAAACCCATGTCGCTAGGAAGAGTAGGAAAATAATTTTTACTGCGTCACACTTGGCATTTTGCGACTCTGAACGTGACCCAAACCCAAGGGTCACTAATGAAGTAAACACTGGTTATTTCCCTGCGGATATTCCCGTTCGCAGGTATGTTAACCCAGGGCGGCGAAAACTCGTCAAGATTGGTTACCGATGAATCTGTTGTTTCAATACGGCGAATTGTTCTTGCTGGGATTAATATGTAGAAATTTGGTGAGGAGATTAAAATCCGAAGTCTTGCAAGTCAAGTTGTGAATGATTCTTGAGAGTGAATGAGCGAAAAGTAATATCAACCATTCCATGTTTCAGACACACTTTATTGGTCTGTTAAGACACACAACAATGGCCACCCATGTTCAGTTTCGTTCAATATAGGCCTATGCCCCAATTATATGGAAATAAAGATTTAAACCAGAAAAATTTTGTTTTATACTTTATTTATATATTCTTTAATAGAGAAAAAACGATACGACGGAACATTTTTGGAAGATGGAATGTCGCATAAAGAATGGAAAGGCAGATGTTGCATCACATCTTAAATAAGCATAGGAGGTATATGGAGCTGCTAGGAAATAGCAGTAAACCCTATAGAGCTGTTCGAAAAGTAACTTAATGGCATTTCCTTAATAAGACTTGCGGAGCAAGTCGACATGAGGGACTTATTCTTGGACAAATGTCAACGAATTCATATATCTCAGTGGTAACAGTGGATTTAGTACGCTCCGCACTTCGTCATTCTACCAATTGGATTTATGAAAATGGTCGCGTTGAGATATACAAATCATTTCTGGTCAGGACAAATGATTATGAAAGTTTAAATACTGATTTTCTAAGATTACATCTTTCTAAATTCAGCTTTCACATATTAACAGGGTATGAGTCTTTAAAAGTGAAACTTCTTCAATTTTCGAAAAATATACAGTGCATTTTAATATCCATCTTTTGCTAGCTTTGGGTTTGGTGTCGTGGCCAATGTATGAACGAGGAATTATTATGAACTGAAATTCACTAAAAGTCAAATGTGCAAAGGTCACAGGACCGTGTATATTATTTATTTTCAACTCATTTACTATGGTGACTTATAAATTCTATCATATTCATTACATACATGCACGCTCGACATATCATAAATCCAATTGGGTAGGAGTGCGGAAGCATACCATCGACTGCCCGCATAATCGAACAGCTCTTCATTTCGAGTCATTTTCCTTCCATATAACCTTGATTAAATGGATGCAAAGCATTGCTATCCATTAATTTAATATACAATGTCCACTTGTCTGTCGTATCAGTTATCTTATAAAAAATAAATAAATAAACAAAATCTGTTAAATCTTAACAATTATTTGGTAGCCTATACTTATGAACCGAAACTTAGAAAATGGGCCATGTTGTAAAACTTACGAAAATAAGTGACTAAAAAATTGTTGTATAATAGCATTTCTCACAAGAATTCTACACACTTGATGCAAGGACTTATTACACCAATTTAAACAATTAAAGAGAAACTAGAGAAACAACAAAGCACAACACCATTCAGTTTTCGCCGTTACATACCGCGAAAGTATCGCGGGAGTTCGCAATGGACCAGAAAAATTGCTCACTCGCGAATGCTTCCGTCCTTTGAAAAATACTTCGAACTACATAACACGAAACGAATGCCAGACTAAAAAACAAATAAAGAAAACTCTCACTCAGAGCCGACGCGACATATGGTAGGAGGAAATACAACCATTTGGTATTTTCAAGAGACTTCCCAAGCTTCGTTCAGCGGCAACAGCGAAGACACTCACCTTGGCGCTCCATCATCTTTGACCTTCCTGAGTTACTCGCTTTCTCACGCGGCAGCCATTATATACCCCTACCTAAACGACAATTTACGAAGAATGGGCAAAACCTAAAAGCACATCGTTGTAAACTTGCGGCCAATCACGAAACCTTTGCACACATTTCTCAACCTCTTGTACCTACGCATTAAAACAACGAAGTTTCAATATAGCACGATTAGTATTGTTCACTTTATTATCATCCTCGGCAATCATCCGAACGAAAGAAAAGCTTTTTGTAACTCCTTGCCTGACATTCCTGACTAACAACGAATGTGGAACAATTCCATCGGACATAGGTGAGTTACAGTAGAAAGACCTGATATGCGTTTAATCATTGATAAAACCACAAATTGTTAAGAAATAGGTGAACTTACTGTACCATTTGAACTACTGGAAGTGCCAGAAGCAAAAGAGAAAAATACTCACCTTCTGTTTGCTGACATCCAAACAACGGATTACAAATGCTCACTCAATGTTTTGAGTTGGGGTCAAGAGTTTGCATCACAAAGAATAACAGAAAAAGGTATCAATAAACTGATTAAATTGCGCGAGCAGTACAAAGAAAACTCGCAAACACAACTTAACTTGATTTTTCAAAAACTGAGATCCTCCTCATTTACGGCAAATATATAATTGCTAGAAAAGTAACCTGTTCTGTCCAATGCCAAGCTTCTGTTTACCTTCTACGATTAAGATTGTGGAGGGGGGGGGATATGTCAGCTTCAGGGCAGAAGATGGCCCGCGGGTGGCAGTATAGCTAATGACTCTTTTATGTAATTGTATATCATCTATTTTTTATAATTCGAATGTATTTTTAAGATGTGTCAATTACGCGATATCATCTAAGTCTTATTTATGTAATATCGTCTCTTGTTGTAAATCATCAGATTTTACTCTATTTTATTATTCCTAGAGCAACCTTAATATTCTGCAATTTATAATGTTAAACAATTTGAAATTTTTACCCCAAATTAGCATACAATTTAGCTGATTCAGAAAGTGATAGATAGTCAAACTCAATGTTGTTTTTAATGATTTCATCAAATTTATGCTCAATACTTGTATTGCTCGAACATGTTATGTAACAATTCGTAATTTTTCTAAAATTCATAATCATATTCATTATTTTAATATTTTCTAGGAGTAATGTACTATATATGAATTGCTGCAACTTTTGTACATGTCAACCATTGAAAATTTTAACCCTAAATTTACTACAATTCAGGCAATATCGAAAAACAATATATTAGTTTAACCAAAGTTGTTTTTATCGTTTATCAAATAATCATCGCTGTCTTCTCCACTAGTTCATTTGCTAAATCTCTGATACACACAGCTTCTGTTGATACTATATACCTCATTGCTTATGCACTATGTAATAATACGCCTTCCCACATTAATCCATGATATCTCTAATAGCTCTGCCTGTTTTTTAGTCTATTGTAAAAATGTGCTTTAAATGTATCTATTTTGTAACATGTCTTGATTTGGTATGTCCTGCCTTGTACTCCGTCGCGAAAAGCAGGTATCCTAAGGCATTATCTGTTTGTCATGCTTTTTAATTGATTTTATATTCAATAAAGCAATGCATTATAAAAAAAAAACATGTATTTCGATTTGATGATAATATGCATGAATGGTATGGTACATAACTAGGGCATGGCGGTTGGAACTGTGCATCGTATTTTTCTGAACTTTTGTGCCACAGTTTTACATCATATCATTATTCATAATTATATACTTTAATCACCGGGGTGAATTAGAACCATATTTTATTTCTTGACCTCTGACTTTTTTGTATTTAAATTTTGTTTGCTAAGAACCCTTTCTTTTGGATTGTTAGGGCATTACAATTCCCTATAAAAAATCGCGGAAAATTTGAGGGAAAACATAACGAAATATTTCTGTCAAAATAAACCCAATATTCAAGTTACAACACTTAACGGTACCAAGTTTCAAGAATATGTAACGGCGAAAACTGAATGGTGTTGTGCTGTTGTCTCTAGTTTCTCTTTAATTGTAAATTTGGTATAAGTCTTGCAGTCAAGTGTGAAGATTCTTGTGAAGAAGATGTATACAACAATTTTAGCACTTATTTCGTAAGCACAAACATGGCCCATTTCAGTTTCGGTTCAATATAGGCCTACCAAATAATGTAAGATTAACAGATTTTGTTTATTTATTTTTTTTTAAAGAAACGACGACAGACAAGGGAATTGATATAAAAATGGAAGCAATGTTTGCATCCATTTAATCAAGGTATATGGAAGGAAATATCGAAACCTAGAGCTGTTCGACTGCGGGCAGTCGATGGGTATGCTTCCGCACTCCTACCCAATTGGATTTATGAAATGTCGCGTGCATGTATGTAATCAATATGATCAGAATTTATAAGTCACCATAGTAATGAGTTGAAATAATATATACAGGGTCCTGTGACCTTTGCACTTTGACCTTTTAGTATTTCAGTTCATTAATTCCTCGTTCATACTTGACCCACACACCAACCCAAACGCTAGCAAAAGATGGATTTAAATGCACTGTATTTTCTCGAAATTGAGAGTTTCACTTTTAAAGATCATACCCTGATTATATATGAAGCATGAATTTAGAGATGTAATCTTAGAAAATAGTATTTAAACTTTCATATCATTTGTCCTGACCAGAAAATTGATGTGATAGATCCTCATGAACGTAACTAAATCCCACTGTCTACCACTGAGATGAAATTCGTTGACATATGTCAAATCAACTTTGTTATAAGGAAAGGCATTAAGGTTACTTTAGATCAGCAGCATCCTCATCTTTTGACAAATTACACGGCGAATCTCCAAAAAAATCTAGATTTGTAAAATTTATTTTCCAAAGGCACGTAATGTAAACCATGTGACATGGAGTTGATCTCGGATTTAACTCCCGCCGCACTTGACGTTATTGGTAAACGGGCCCTGGGAATAACAGTGATTTAATTCACTTAGTGACCCTTGGGGTTATGGGTCACGTCATCAGAATGCCAGTGTTATTTCTCCCGTAACGGTGCAAGTTCGAAATCTGGGAGGGAGAGAGGAGGAGGAGAAATGGGAGGGAGGTAGGGAGGCAGAGAGAAAAGGGGATGGAAGTGGGAGGAAAGAAGGGGATGGGAACATCAGTGTAGGAGGGAAGGAGGGAAGGAGGGGATGAGGGAATTATGGAATGGAGGGAGGGAAATGACAGAGGGGGAGAAGGGGAACGTGGGGAAGAGGGAGGAGGGGAGGAAGATGAGGGAGGGGAAGGATGTGAAATAGGAAGAACATGAGACGAAGGTAAGAGAGGGGCAGAGGGGAGATAAGGGAGGAGGGGAACGACAGAAGGAGGGAAGGGAAGGAGAGGAAAGAGGGGGAGGGAATGGAGATGAAGAAGGGAAGGGAAGGGGAAGGAACGACAGAGGCAAGGGTAGGATGTGGAGGAGGGAGGAGAGAGAGATTGATAGGAGGAGGAGGAAAGAAAACAACAAAGGTAGTGAGGAAAAGAAGGATAATCAGGGAGAAGGGGAGGGAGATGATGGAGATCAGGACGGAGGGACATGACGGAGCGGTAGAGGGAGAGGAAGGGAAGGTAGGGAAAGTGAGGAGGGGAGGAAGATAAAGGGAAGGGCGAGGGGAACAAAGGAGGGAGGAAGGGATGGGAAAGACAGAAGAGGGGGAAACGATGAAGAGAAGGATGGAGGGTAGGGGAAGGAGCGAAAGGGGATGAGGAGGGGAAGGGAGGACAGAAAAGGAGGGCCGAGAGCAGGGTGGAAGTGCCAGAAAACCGTTCTTTACGTTCAAGGTATATGCGTTCATGGATGAGCCATCATCCATCCCTCCTTTTTAACATTTTGTACATAATAGCGTTGTTCCTTAAAGGCAGGGGATCTCTTTTGCATTGCCTAAAAATTAGATTGTGTAGAACAATTGCATTTAGAAGAAAATGCCATCTGGGAACCTTTAGCAAAAATATAGGAGCTATAGAAACTCAGTTTTAGTGGAATTTATAGTGACCGTTTAGACTCAGATTTTGAATCTTTTTTCTCGTCGAGAAAAAAATTCCTACCATAGAACGTACACTAAACGGCTATTGTTTTTCTTTTTCATGTTTCAAATTCTAGGCAATCACTGACCACCAGATTTCACAGACATGCCCTTCATCAATAGCCTAAGGGCATGGTTATCTTTTCCTGGTCTGCCGGGATGTTTGCAAATGAGATCCACTGCCTTTAATAAACAGCTTTATACCCTGTTGCAATGCAGGCAGTGGTGAACCATTATATTAATATCAAATCTTTCAGAATTTCAGACTTATCATTTTGACAAGTACATTTACTTATGAATTATAAGTTGGAGAAAACTGTTTCCTCTCACGAAATAAAGAAATGTAAATGTTTCCATTAAAGCCTCACGAAAACAACTATAAACACTCAGTTTACAAAGACTTCACACAAAGCCTAACTTTTACATCTACATATCTATCTATCTATCTATCTATCTATCTATCCATCTATTCATCTATTCATCCATCCACCTATGCATCTATCTATCTATCAATCTATTTGTCTGTCTGTCAATTTATCTTCTTTTCTATCTCTCTATCGCCCTAGCTATCTATCACTACATCTATATGTCTCTCTTTTACTACCTACACACCCATCCATCTATCTATCTATCTATCTATCTATCTATCCATCTATCTATCCATCCATCTATCTATCTATCTATCTATCTATCTATCCATCTATCTATCTATCTACATGTATCTATAATCTATCAATACTTATTCGTGCAAATCACACAAAAAATGAATCCCTTTTCTACATGCCAACCTGGAATTCATTCCGTTCCCTGAACAACAGTACAAACTTAATTTCCGATCCCACCACATCTCTTTCAATTGATATAATTATTACCGGGCCCGCTGATATTCCGTTTTATTTGAACTTTCGCCGATGTGCCTCGTTAACGGGGTTGGTAAGGCGCGCTAGAACGGGTGGTCTTATTCAATCTCTAATCATATCAATTTCGTACCCAACCAGCAAAATTGAAACCGACAAATTGCGCGACGTCTTTTTAGTACAAGCAGTTCTACATGAAACCAGGTCAGGCAATGTACCTGTTGCGCTTTTTGTGGACTTGGAAACTACTAGGATTGAAAGATTTAAAATTTGGCAAGTACGGTGTTTTCACAATTTTTTTTTCATGAATGTAATATTTGTTTAATGATGCTGCCTGTTAAACAAATAAACATGTGTGTTACCTTGTTGCTCAGTGGTATTTAATTTCTAAATATATGGTCCCGTTGTTATTTACTTTCAACGTCAAACCATGCAAATATACAAAGTCTCAATTGTAGACAATAACTCTGTCTCTATCCATATTCTGTTTATAATCAGAAATATTCATAAAGGTGGAAACTAAGAACATCACGAATTTAAGGAGATCGCAAGTTGGTGGTGTAAAAATAATGTTGAACATTACTAGGTGATTGTGTTGCCTCTTTTAAATCTTTTTTTTTTAAAATCATAAATTCAAGGCCTGGTGGTGCCATCAAATAGATGAAAAGCGGCCATTACATACAATTTTACTACATTACAAATAATCAATATCTTACTGAAATCATACATGTTAAACTAAAATAACAAATGAGCATTCACTGCAGACTTGAAGCGATCCATGTTTGGAACATCAGGAAACACGGTTGGAGGGAGAGAGTTCCATAGCCTGGCTGTTCTAGGGATGTAGGAGGAAAGATGAAGCTGGGTGTTGGACTTGGGTGTTGGAAGCTGGGTGTTGGACTTTTAAGAAACAAACTAAGGAAAGTAAATTAGAAAAAACCTGTAATGTATTCTGACGCAGAGAAAATTACAAGACGTATCCAGAAGTAATGAAACAACTTTCCTTCTCTTCTCTTCCTTTTTCCCATCTGTCCTGTCCGTACTACCGTAGATATGTTTGTATGTTAATTTTAAATAATTTTCATTAATTATTATTATCATTATTGCATATTCAAGTTTAAATGTTATATGTACATATATTGGGGGTCATTTGTACCAAGCTGTAATGCTTTCATGATTCCTCCTCACTTTTTTTCAATGTATGTTTGACTAGTATATATATAGGGGTAATTGTATTTTCCTTGTTCTTTTAATAGTGTGGAAATTGACTTGAAATGATATTGAAGTAAAGAAAACTACAACAACAATCAACACTAAATTATAATTTTTCCAGGTGATTTTATGGACGCGTCTTTTTAGCTCACTGACGCAAAGCCTCAGTGAGCTTATTGCAATCGCTTTTGTCCGTCGTCCGTCGTGCGTGCGTTCGTCCGTGCGCTCGTTCGTCGTGCAATAAACTTTGTGACACAGTTTCAGCTTCTTCTTCAACAAATGCCATTGATTGGATTGCGCCCAAACTTGAAGGAATGATCCTATAGGGGGTGGGGGGATCAAGGGTCTCCAACTGGTATCGCTCTGGCCTCCCCTGGGGCCCAGAGGCAAGGGCCCTAAAGGGCCGGCAAAGTAGGTATTTTCAAACTCTTCTTCTCTAGATCCGAGAAATAGTTTCAGTTAAGGGCCACTTTGTGTGTAGATACCTCTATATGTGCTGAAATCAATGTTCCTCATGACAATGCCAGGGCTGGCCCCGTTTGGCCCCCAGGCGGCAAAAAGTTTTGGGGATAGGGCCTATAGGAATAACTTCACATTCACATCACGTGGATTAGAGCCAAACTGGAGGAGTGATCCTGCAAGGGGGAGGGGAAATGAGGGTTCGTGGAATGTACAGACCAGGCCCCCCTGGGGCGGCCAGGGGGCAGGGCCCCATAAGGGCCAAACTAGGTCAACTTTCTAACCACAAGCCCAATTTCGTAACCAAACTGGGTGGTTAATGCGTAAGCAGGGACCTAATGTTATTGGCGGGTCAAAGGTTCACATATGTAGGTCATAGGTCAATCATGAAGTCAAGTTTGTCTCCTTTTGGTTGCGTATGGCATTCTTCCTCTAGATTCCAGAAATAGTTAGTTAACGCCACTCTAGTGTGCTAGACCCTCTATATGTGGCTGAATTAAGTTCCTGCAGTACAACGCCTAGGGTGGTCCCAGTTTTGCGCCCAAGGGGTGGCAAAAGTTGGGTTAGGGCCCTATATGGAATAACTTCACATCACATCAATGGATTTAGAGCCAAACCTTGGTGGCAATATCCTCAGGGGGAGGGGAAAGAGGGTTCCTGAATGTACACCACGCCCCCCCGGGTCCAGGGGCAGGGCCCGTAAGGGCGCAAACTAGGTGACTTTCTAAACCACAAGCCCAATTTGAACAACTCGTGGTGTAGAATGCGTAACAGGACCTCAATGTTATTTAGGGGTAAAGGTCCGAGAATAAGGCAGGTCAACGAGTCAAATCGCTAAGACACTAAGGCGGCTCCTTGTTTATAAAATCTGGATGTTAGAATTTTAATTTAACTGGCAAAATCAGCTATATGGCAAGGGGCATGTTCAAGTTTTCAAATCTGTAAACATTTGGCTTATGTGGTGCCCGTAGCAAATGTCAGACGTCCAAGGGAAAACTATATGTATCACACGATGCTTTTTTCTATGGGTACGCATAGAAGACGTTTAAGATTTGCGCGAGACCTCAGGTGAGTGTCGTGCCCCTCCGGGGCCTCTTGTTTTTTTTTTTTTAGAATTTGATCGTTACAGAACCATGGAAATATGGAACGAATAATCACAAGATACCCTATAACGTCATTAAATAAAATCCGAAGATAAATTGAAATGAAGTAGGATGAAATTAAATGCAAGTCCCAACGAACAACTCGATACAGTCATAGGCCTCACATAAAATGAGTTAGGCTTCCGTCTAACCAGAGAAAAACAACAACGACAACAACGTGAGTTGTACATTGGCTTAACCTCAATTGAAAACAAGTCAAATCCTGAGCATGTTACTACGTTATTAAGTCTTTATTTGGTGAACAGAATTTGGCTCCGACTGGACGCCCATCGGTCCGACCGGGATCAGTTATTAATCTACTTTATCCGCAATAAGCAACTAATAAGGTGCCTATGTTTGATTACATAGGATCTCGACACTTAACCAACTGAACTCCCGAGGTAAAGGACACCAATACAACAGCTTAAATCTACGGGGATCACCCGATCGTGTATGACCTATATTTGGATTTGGTTTAAATATGTTATTTTTTGAATGATTTTTAATCAGCGAACAATATCTTCAAAGATGCTGACCTACAAACAAAAATATGAAACAATACGAAAGGGTCTTCACGAAGGCAATGATGCCAACTCAAAGAAACGAAATTGATAAAAAGCTTTGCTTTTTGTTGCAGGTAGCAGCGAG
>JZLH01S0218283.1:40588-53076 GCA_001188425.1 Eucidaris tribuloides
TGTGAATAGGATTTTTGATGATTTGACTAGTGGTTTTTACATTTCAAAAGAATATTCTAAATTCCTAAGATTTCGAGAAACTCCATATATATATTGTCTGTAGATCTATTTGGTAAACATTATCCAAGATTAGGTCACCATATCTGTATTACGAAAACCGAACGCGCGGCATGCCGAAAGTATCGAGTGATCACAATGTCAACTTTCTGAATTAAAATCTCTTGCATTTACTATGTAATATTTGTAGGAAAACGTTCTACGCATCGAGGAAAGAGTGGATTTTGTAGAGGAAAACATTCTCCGTAGGAAAAATTGACTATTGGGGCGTAGGGGAACAAAGTGTCGTAGGCAAAATCGCATGGACGTAGGAAAATAAAATTTGAGTACAGCCCTCAGGACACACTCATTTGCGTGCAGCTTAAAATGTGACAAAATGGAGTGATGTGAAAATGTGCATGATCAAGACTGACGGATAAACATTTTACCACTCCAATTGAAACCTGTTTTTTCTTGACAAAAATAAAATATCCATCCTTTTGTCATCATTAGCTGGTTGTAGCACACAGGTGAGGAGGGTCACACCGTACGTCAATGTGGCCCGATTTTTTTGCGTGCACTGCAATGAGGTGTGTCTGCAGGGCTGTTACTCAAAATTTTAATTTTCCCCTACGTCGCATGCGTATTTTCGCCTACGGACACTACTTTTCCCCTACGCCCCAATAGTCCAATTTTTCCCTACGGAGCAATGTTTTCCTCTACAAAAATCCACTTTTCCCCTACGATGGTATAGACGTTTTCCCCTACAAAATAACATTAGTAAATGCAAGAGATTTATTCTAATTGAGAAAGTTGACATTGTGATCACCTCGATACTTCGGCATGCGCGCGTTACGGTTTTCGTAATACGATATGGTGACCAACTTGGATAATGGGTTTACCCAAATAATGTCTACAGACGAATATATATATGGGAGTTCTCAGAAAATCTTTAAGGATTTAAGAATATCTTTTGAAAATTGTCAAAAACCACTACAAATCATCAAAAATCCCTACTTTCCCCTACGGAAGGTCATTATCCCCGTAAAGGGATTCCCTACTCCATACGGTAGGGATTTTCCCCTACGAGTCGCAGCCTTGTGTGTCTGTTGTTATATAGACTGGAAGATGGTACGCTTCTTAACGAAGTGAAATTGATTTCATTCCACTGGTAATGATGTGCTAATTGCCGCCCAACTTTCTTATGCCCGGGGAATGCTGACATTTTCATTGCCTCCTAGGCCACGTTCTACGTGCTGGAAAGATTTGTTTCGTTTATCTTCGCCGATACCAACTAATCCTTCTCGTGCATGGTTACCCGAAGATGATTGACCCTCGGGTCACATAGTGACGTCACAAACACAACATGTTTTACGTAATGACATTGGTAAGCTAGGACATAATTATAAATACTGAGATTTATTGGGGATATTGCGTGTATACTAAATATGAAGTCGTCTCTTAATAAGTACTAGTGATAAAAAATGTCTTGAAACCCATTACTTTAACTCCAATTTGTCAGTGCACTATTATAATTCTACTACCTTTACGGCTGTGGATTTTGCTCTGTACCACTTCTATACTTTTACTACAGCTACTGGCCTTCAAGCATATTTGCTTATCCTGTCTTCCCACAACTACGTATTATGTTTTCAGTTATATGTCTGTGAATTGCATGTATCTATTGACATTCAACTAGAGGTCCCCATTTACGTCTAGGGCATTCATTGTAAGTCTAACGTAGTCCTACATTTACGATTAATTTTACACATATGTCATTTGTTGTTCATCAACATATGAAGAGTTCCTTTCCAGACCCCCTAAATCCATTCTCCCCAAATGTATTATTAACATCAGTACATCGCCCACGAAGTTATCGAGCAATAAGACAAAGTTTGAAGACAAATTACGCAAGCGAGTACCAAATATTAAGTAATTATCATTTATTTTTTACCTATTTGTGTGTACAAACTTGGCCAAAGAACTTAATTTTCTCTAAAAGTACTAAAGTGGATTTGACACCTTTTGGAAAGGAATTCTTTACGTCGTCAGTAGATGTAGAAGTAACTATGATAAGACATGCTAAATGTAACTGTTAGAGTACACACAAAGTCAATTCCTATGCTGCCTTAATGTAAATTTTAGGCACAATACTACGTTGCAGTATTAAAGGTAAATTACATAGTTGGGGTGGTCCTCAATATGGGGTGAAACTATTCTAAAATCAAGTAATCTGTGCAAGGATTCTACTGTGAAAAAATTTGGTAGTCAAAAGTTGACTCGTTCTAAAGTAACTTCCATCTGTATGTCTTGTGACAGACAAATCTGTTGTGTAGGGTTATGTGGAATGTATTTTTATCGGGGCTCGAGAGAAACAAGATGCTAGTATGTTCATGCTTGATTCGGTTTACCTAGACAAATTCAAGAAAAATCCTTCCAGCCAGGAGATACACTCTAGCTGGTGTATCAATTGATAAATGTTTCAACCAGTTTGGTTCAAGAGTCAGTTTTTGTTCCTCCCAATCATGTCACTGCCCATTAATGTTTTTAAGTCACATTTATCCTTATGAATGAGCATGTCTAAGATGACAGACATTAAACTATAAAACAAACAAACTGGACAAAAATCATCAGTGAAGTCATCTTAACCCCAAAATGTGAATTAAGAGACCTTGTCCTTTCAAAACGGTTTGATGGAATGTAACGACAACACCAAGGATGATTCAGGAAGTATGTATAGCACGGGGGATATCGATGTTTATCGATTATTGTCCTCATCGACTTGAAGTTCTCGGAAGCAACGGAACTGGGCATGTCCTTTTAATTAGATGCTCGATACTTCAACTGCTCTAGCGTGCAGTTTGGAGTGACTCTGCAAAAATATCAACTCTACTGCTATGTTGGGCAGATATTTGTAGCTTTCTACCATCGGAAGGTTTCCATTTACAGCTTTCTTGATTTACTGTCCCTATTATCATTCAAGGTGTATGATGTTTTTGATTATGGCATCTCAAATGAATCATCAAAGCTGCAAGGATGTAATCGGAAAGAAAAAAAAACACATCCTGGTTTCCTTGAATGATTATATAACTCTAGGAAATGATATTTTTGTCCAGAGTATTTTGCTTGATAATTATAGTTCTGTTTTTGCATTGTGACAGGCATACAGGTGTTCTTTGAGGCAGATTAAAATCCAGAGTAACAGGAAATAACAACGTCTTGCCTTGGCAACCATTGTACCATGAAATGACCTTATGAATTATCAAGAAACTAAATACCCTTTTCTGGCGAAGTTGGATTCATACGTGTTTGTATACTCAAAACTTTAATCTTCAATGAACTTGCAGGAAATCATTTTTTCCCCACGTAAAGTTGCCACCCCCTCCAAAATTTAACATTTATAACCCAATATAAGAAAATAAGCCACTCCCAGATTTGACATTTGTCACGATAAGACGTGTGTGCGTCTTTGTCACACTAACAGAAACCTTAAAAGGTGTTATTAGCCGTTAATGAACGACAAATTAGGCAGGCACTACGTACAGTAATCATCTTCACATAGCGTAATATGACATCATTTGCTAAAGCCTGAGGCTTATAAGATTCCAAATTATCATTGTGATAGAGTTGGGCAAATTGATACGAACCAGCTAATTGAAAGGTCATATCGATGTGTTTGGATTCACATCGGTGGTATGTGCTCTCTGCTGTAATACCCGGGATTCGGTCCGACCGTAGGGCCGTGATGATGTCCTTTCAACAATTAAATCGTATAAATAGAGATGTCCAAATCAACAGTTGAGTGAGATTTGACCTTTTGTAAGTCGTCTAGTTCGAGTGAATTGAAAACATAGGACAACCTGATATGTAAACTCGTTTTATAGGAACCCGTTATATATGCAAATGGGTTTTAAGTATACAATCTGTGTTTTGGTATGTAAGCAGACACACACATACACATAGTATGTGTGTCTTTGTGCGTATGTATATGTGTGTGTGTATGTTTGTGTGTGTATGTGTGTTTGTGTGTGTGTTTATGTGAGTGTTTAAAGAAAAAAGATCTACCAAAGTGTGTATTTACGATATGATAAATTATCAGGACGCTGTAGCCATTATGATGAATGGAATGCGTGCATAAGTATAAGTTAAAGCATAGGTTTGAGGGTCTAAAGAGACTAAGGAAATTGTTTTAGAAAGTGTTGGAAAGGTAAGAAAACAAATGTGGAATATCATACTTACAGCAGAAGATTTTTTTTTTTATTAATACAATTGTTATGACAAGTAAAGCAATCAATAATTTGAGATCGAAAGTGATATCTTGGATTTTAAAAGTTTGATATGCAGCTACATCCTTTTCCCTCATTTATTGTAAATATCGTTGTCTGTATTGTGTATAAGAGTTGGATGTTTGCCATTGTACCATGGAGGACCAGTTCAGGAAGATATGCACCAATGTTCGAATAAATGAACGAATATTAATGAGTGAACGAATGGAAGAATGAATAGAAAATATAAACGTTAAAAATAAGGAATAAATAAATGAGAAAATGAATGAAATAAATTGATTGATAAATCAATAATCAAATAAATAAATAAACAAATAAATAAATAGATAAATAGATAAATAGGTACATTAATAAATCAAAATGAAAATATTTATGAATAAATGAATAGATTAATAAGTACATGACAAATAGATCAATGAATAAAACATTAAAAAATGAATGATTGAATGAAGGAATCAATACATAAATCAGAATAGATAAAGAAAATACGTTTACCATGAAAACCGTGATTATGAATGGTATTTCACACAGAGCTATCTTCTTAAGATGTAAACCCATTTTGTATATTACGTAGTATGCCAACTTTACGTTAAAATAATACGAGAGGGCGCTATCGTGTAATTGCATGCGGAGAGAGACAACATTATTGACTCTATTACAGGGAGGATAATTCAAGGGGTATTTCCTGCAAGATTTTAGAGCGGGAGAGCTGAGATAGAGAAAGAAACAAAAAGAGATAGCAAAATATCATGAATGTCCATAGTGTGTGCTGACAAGATCGTAGCTGTATAGCCTATTTGACGATCATGACCATGTTAAAAAGTATTTAACCTGGAGTTGCACACAGGCGTGTTTCTGACAGTGTTCCGGCTTAATTCTGAACCAATTTGATGGCCGATATATTCATGAACTATGACTTAATCGTTATCACTGAGACGAAGTTCGGTAGTTTTGCAGAGAATTGAGGGCCATATAACACGATAAAATGTATTTGTCTATTGTATTACTAGGAAAACACACGCCCTATCTTTCAGGTTAAAAACGTTTCACAGACATAAATGATACAGCAGAGGTGGCTAAACGGGCTATAATGATCATCACAATCAAGCTGCCTTTTTCCATATTAAAAATGGGTAGAATACGTTTTGTTTGTTTTGCTACCTCATTAATATTTAAATATATGGTGCAAATATACTCCAGACGATTCTAATTCCACGATGAGGACACGTAAGGAAATAAACATAAATTAGAACCAATACAGGATGCTGTTAAGTTTATACGATGTAACAAAATATGAGTTTGCTTATATCCACCTTGTGCTTGTCGAAGTACATGTAAAATGATATATCAACAATGTGGTACATATCCTTTTCCACACGAATCTTTCATCTCTCCTCAAATTAAGCGTTGCAGTTATACCAGCGTATCACGGTGTATATCCTGGAATCTGCTCTTTGTAAACATCCAGAGAGTGTCTTTCCCCGCCATATACCCTAGATTGACCCACATAGAGTGTGGAGCTAATGGCATCAGCAATTTCATCCTACTCGGTCGTGTATGATATCACACCGAAAACTTCCACCCCAAGGCATCAAATTCCGACTGAAGGGATGCGGGCCCAAGGAAGAAAACAGAAGTGATGCTATAGCTAGGTTGGTGTTTCTCTTTCAAAGGTCGTTGGGGGATATAGGAGCATCGTGGAGGCGTTAGACGCCATCATTGAGTTGATGTGATGTCATCGGCGTATGGACAATATCCAAGCCTAAGGCGGAACAGATTGAGATCATTGTTAGGGAATTAGATACCCAGGTAAATTTGGCATTGATTGAATGCCAGTGATCCGTCCTGTAGGTAGTATGTGTGAACGAACGTGTCTTGCTTTACCAAGTGTGGCGAAGGGATATAAGGGCCAAACCTCGTCGGATTATCTCCGTGGAGGTATACCAGTCGTGTATTACTTATGGTGCAAAAATGATAATGACTATATACAAGTATATCTTTAATGTTCATCTAAATAAAACAGAAATCATTGCATCCTATGCTAAATAGACTGAAAAAATGAGACGTGTACTGCACTTAGTGCATCTTATTTATCACCCAATCTTATTTCTTACACTACATGTGATTCTGATTTTTTTTAATGTCATGTAATTTTGTTTTTCTTCCTCTTACTCTTTCATAGATATGTTTCTTTCCTTTTTATTTCATTCATAGGTGTTCCGTTTATAGGCTCACAACACCACAAGCAAAGCGTCTCTTAGGCCCGTACACACTGCTCAGTATAATAACCGTGCTCTTAAGAAGCCACTGTATCCTATTATTACATTTTCGATGTACTTACAGACTGTGCTAGCTTGTGTATCTCATGTGACTTCTGTACTTCCTGGGGTTTGTAGAACAAGGAAATTTGAAACGTGATTTATGAGGCGATTTATGTTTGATTTTTGACCAGAAATGGGAGAGCAGTCGTGAACGTATTGTCATGATTGTTGTGATCCTTTAAACTCTCGTAATAAGATTTGATTTTGACATGAAAGGTATTATTCTCCATAGAATCCAGCTCGAGATAGCTCGGAAATATTTTTCAACAGGTTAATTTTTCGAGAATAAATCTTCAGGCAGAACTTTAAAGAAAATGTGGCCTGTCACCACGATACCCTGATAAAGTCCCATAACCGAAAGGTAAGTGCCAAATATCATAATTATAAGGCAAAATGGGAAAGTATGTCCTAAAATAATCAAAAGTTTAATGACCTTCACATGTTGCAAGACTTTAAGTATTTATATTTTTCACCCTACTAGAGTTTTTTTTCTATGTTTATGTTTCATAAGATGTGTGACTTTATCAGGGTATCGTGGTGACAGGTCACAAATATAATGCTTGCACACAGTGTGCTTGAGTCATGTTTAATACAGTAACTCCGTTCAAAGTAGATGAATTTCACTATCCAAAACATATTTAGTATTCAAACTTTAAATGTATAAAAAGGTATCCGTGTGGTTGTTGAATTTCACCCATTTAATGATAAGTTGTAACACGTTATGTATTAATTATGCATACTTTTCTGGAGTTCTATGTACGAATATTGCAAGATTTCAAATATAAAATAAATATGAAATGGAGTATTGCGTAAATCTCAATTCCACGCCATGCTACCGCCCTTTCACCATCACAAACTGTCCCAGCAACACCGTGAGGATGCGGATGTCTCGCGGCACGTAAGCTGCCAAGTTCGATTGGCATTCCGCCATGTTGTTCGTCACATTAGTCTCCTACTGCAGTCAAAACCCGTCAGAAAACAAACCACGTAGTAACGCCACACGTAACGCTCCACACGAGTGTCATCCATGTGAGCCTAATGTCTAGACTAGACATCGAAGTGGAAATGCCAACTTCAACGACAAAGATGTCCTCTGTGGAATGTTTGCATCCTCCGAGGAACGCCAAATCTAGAGTTTGTCTACCAGTCTGAGGTTTACGGTAACTTGTAAACTCGCCTATGTCGCCCAGAAAATGGCAGATTCTGCGGAACACATTGTTATACTCGAGTGAAACGGTCCTTGATACTTATGTGATGGCTATAGATGTGGTGATGCAATATGAGCAAATAATTTTCTGATCCTGTACTTATGGTATGCTATTTATTTCCATGAATGTAGGCCTACTATTTAACGAAGAAAACATGCGGCTACACAGCCTCATTCAGCGAGAAAAAGAAGCGCTTTCCAGTGTAAATGAAATCGAATCGACCCAACTAAAAATGATTAGCATATACAGGAGAAAAAGAAACTTTGAACAACGGACTATAAACTATGAACTTCCGTAAATTGACAAGACCATCCATTACGTCCCCTCATGGCTGATAGTGGTATAAGCTGGACTCAGATTTGTACACCGCAAACTAAGAATGGTACTCATTAAAAGCAAACGCTGTGGCGTTCACGTCTGAATATAGCCAACTTCCGGATGCAGGGAAACGGTATTCATCAATAATTGCAAACCAAAGACTGGACCAGAGCAGACTACGCCAAAGTGTCTGGTGAGCATCAGTGATGTCACGATGCTGAATGACGGACTTGAACTTGCAATGACGTCATCAAAACCCGGACATCAACGAATCATGTCGTGTGTCACGTTGAGCGCTAGAGTATCTATAGTTTGTTGATCTCTGCGTGCTAAGACGTAAAGTGTTCCTACGGAGTAGTATTTAAGCTGGTGGAATCTTCGCTTCTTGTTTCAAGTCGAACTGACTGCAATATCCATATTTCAATGCGCCTTTTTTGCGTTCTGGGTTTATGTTGTGTGCCCTTCAAAACTACTCTCTTGTGTATCCAGTGAATCAACAGAAACCAGTGTAGGCCTAAATATTTCTAATATTTTAGGTGCTCTATACATTTTTCCTTTAAAAACTCTCAGAAACGATTCAAAAATATTTTCCCGAAAATTCGTTTTGGAAAGAATTTATCATACGGCAGTTGGAAAAACACATCCGTTGATAAGCCTCAAAGGGTTGTACCCAAAGATGTTTGAGGATTTTTAAAATAATTTTAAGATATATTCATTATGGATATAACAGGCTTCTTTTTTCTTCTTTTTTTTATTTGTTTACCATGTCATAAATTTATTTTTCTACATTTAAAATTGGTTACAAAATATGTTACAGTCCATCACAATATGACTAAAACTTTTTATTCCATTTAGATATCCTACTTTTAATGCTCTGTACTAAAATGGAAATCAAAACATCTGAACCCATTGGGGTTTTTCGTTACAGGACTACAATATAACCCCCCCCCGCACCTTTATTTATGTTATACAAATTTGCTTGGCAAAAGCTGTTAGTCTGTACTTTCTAAATTTCCGCAAAGAACCTGGTGGAATACTGTAATCGGGGAAGGAATATCATTAGTTTCAAATAAATCTGTGATCTCCACACGATTATTATCAAACAGGCAACACCATACCAATTACCACGCTAATTGTTACACTGTTTCAAAGATAAACCAATTATTTATTATGGTGGGCCGTGCTATTTTCTTTTATCGCACTGTCGTATTTTTACCCCGTCGTCTATTCTTAGCCGAACGCTTTCACGCTGCGCCTGGCTCTGGGCCCCGTACGTCCGTATGGTTGCGTTTGATCACAGACTGACTGTAGTTAAAGGCGACGAGACCACATGGACTTGTCGGAAAAGTTACGATTGTTTTAAAGGTCGCAAATGACGGGAATGGATACATGCCGACCACGTGTTTAGTCCTATCAACATTATGACTCCAAATATATGGACAGACAATTATTTCTGATGAACAGGAGGTGCTGCAAAAAGAGACATGGATGACGAGGTTCAGGCCCCATTTCAAATGTCGTGGGTATTATCATTGCTTAGTATCTTTTTAACGACTGTTGTTTAATTCGCGTCTGTAATTTGCGGATGACGTTTTTGCGGTGGACTGTTAAGGAGAAGAAAACAGTGTGTATCCAAGAAACATTGACGTTGTTTGGGGTTTACGATGTCGATACCAGTCTGTGGAGCCAATTAGTTTATAAGTCATCTTTTAGTCCAGCTGTATGATAAAGGTCAGTATGGGATGTAGTTACACTTCTGCAAGATCTGATTTAACAAGATCGAAATCGCTAAAATGATGTGTGGCGCTTTATGTCATGTGCTTTCAGTGGTATACAATAAGAGTGGTCGAATTGTAGATAAAAGCATCTGAGCATGGACATTGGTCGAAAATGAACAATAGTTTGGGCAAAATGACCAAATAATCGTTCAAAAATCCACCAAAATATTGATCGATTTTACTACTTTCCTTAGTCTGACAAAAACTAAAAAAAAAGAAAATAAATTCAAATTAATATAATCTAACTTGAGTTATGTCACAAACCTTCTTTTTCTTTTCAGAATATATCATTTATTTTACAATGACGTTTATGCCAGATGCTGTGTATTTCAGTCTTCGTATAAAACATACATTTGGAGATTTTGTGTTAAAATGCAGAAAAAGGTAATTTCCATGCATAACAATAAATTGCACACTGCTGACATAACTAAATTATTGCTACATACATGAATAACCAAGAAGAATTGTTTGAAACATCGCTTGAATGAAAATTTTAAAGATAACTTGCATATTAATTTCAAACTTATGTTTAAACACCCGTATACAAATTTGTGAGTAAGCGGGAATATGAGACAGTTTTGTCTTTAGTCGATTGAATTTAATCTCAACATTAAAATTGTGTTTCAAATGACATGTCAATACGATCACAGATTTTTTTCTCCTGTCGAAATATAGGGATAGCTTGGACAACACTCGCCCTGTTTTATGAAGTGGTTTGGCAAGTAATAATCTCAAATAATTGTATATTGTAAAAAAAAACAGAATTATTCAAATTAACTTATTATTGGAAAAGTGTTGGACTGAGAAATTAGGCAAAACGACCAAAAGTTTGGTTGCTTTCAACCGATGGTTTGGTCAAGGTAACTGGCCAAACCTTCGTTGACTTTTGGCCAATACAATGTTTTAGAACACATACGGTATTCCCCAATATTTTCACCGCTCATGATTAAGAGTGCAGTAGCGTATAATTACTCAGTAAAAGGACAATAAATTAGTAAAGTGCATAATGTTTAAGCCATTGGTCAACGCTGTGGAAGCCAGATTAAAAACAAAATTATCAATCTTTCAAATAGGACTAACATGAAATTGTTAAATGGACTAGTATTAGTTAACTCGCCTGAGCGACAAGAAAATACAAGACAGTTTTGCTGTCACTAGCATGATATGTTTAGGTCGATATCTGCACATGAATTGATGTCCGGGGGACGAACAGTTTGTAACACACCAGTTTAATGTGGAAAACTGGAATAGTTGTTCATTGATTTTCACTTTTTAAAAACACTTTATGATCGTTTCGAATTTTATTTTTTAGGGATTAATTTTACACGATATCACAGACACTTAAAGTATGCAGAAGGATCACGTATACTAGGTTTTGTAAACTGGAAACATTGTTAAACGATGCCTTTAGAACTACGAACCTCTAAATTGTATCTAGAAATGTTGACATACTAAAACGACCAGTCTGACCCTTTTCTGGAGCGCACGTTTCGTGAATTTGCCACAAGAGATACCGATTTAGGACCACCATTTATCGAGCGATTTAGATGCTGTTGCATTTACATTGCCAGTAATGTTTGGTTATATTTTTTTGTAGAAATTGATGTAGGCATGCATTAACGCATATACATTAATAAATGTATGTCTTGATTTATACGCATTATTTACGTATTAAAGTGATAGGCTAACATTGTGGAGCTTCAATTAAAAAAAATTGTCAAATTTTGATATCTGAACTACGTATTAGTGTTCATATGGACAAATAAACACCCTAGAATAAAAAAAAGTTTGGAAAGTTACACTGCCAATGGCAAGTTATGCATGAATAAACAATTAAAACTCATGGCGAGTTTAAATAGTGTAGGTGTACACACAGTAAGTCTATGGGAGAAAATGGGCAGGTGAATCCGATCAACTTACGATTTTCACTTTTTTAAAGCACTAAATAATCATTTTGAAATACAAGTTTTTTCAGGGCATCATTTTCAGACCTTATCAAAGACAATGGTAGCATGGGGAATCATGTAGCTCAGATTTTTTTAACTGTGGTAAATGTTAGCCAATACCTTTAATATATAATCGTTTTATTGAAGTATTTGACTTTTCATACTCATTACAAAATTCATTTCGATGTTGCTGATATACAGATTTCATGGAATTACAGTTGTCTATGGTGGGGACCTGATAATGACGTAGCATAATTGATGTTGTTACAAAGCAAAAAATAAGATACTACTACTACTACTACTACTACTACTACTACTACTACTACTAATGTATATACAGGGTGGCCCAGAAAGAATGCTACGAGTATGATCGCTAATTTCTTCACCATTATCGGCAAAATGTCATTAATTTTTATTTTGTTGGTTAGAACATTCTTTTTCCTATAAATGATACCAAGATCATTGATTTTGAGTAAGGCGTTTTGATTTTAGCGCCATTTTTCGGAGGCGATGCAATTTCCAAAATTTGCCAATTTCTCAACAGCGGCGGTCATCGGAACGCCGAGATATTCTGGCGTCTCAGCTTGCCATACCG
>JZLH01S0218283.1:65753-81871 GCA_001188425.1 Eucidaris tribuloides
ATACGTTGCACCTACCGTGTTTGGTCATAACCGTGTGGCTAATTTGCTTATTTTACGCGTCCATAAAATAAATACTGAAATTCCAGTCCACTCATAGGTCGGGGGATATCATTTAGTCATAAACAGAACAACGATGTTACCATCCCCGTTGCGCATTGGGAAAACGAGATATATGGGATGCAGCTGGTTAAAAGGAGGGAAAATAACTAAGGAACATGTTCAGAAAAGTATGTTCTAATTATGCCAGAAATGTTTATTTTGATTCTTTCTGAAAAATTATGTAGAAATTGAATCATTGTACACATAAGTAACGTCCCTAGGATCTCATCTTATAGGAGATTTAAGGCAAATTGCATCGTACATGTAAAATACAAATATTTTTCGATGTATGGTGAGATCGGCTTATTCCATATTTCCCGATATAAGTGCACACACTGTACATTAAATAATTATCTGGCAAATACCGGAGACGGCTACCAGTTTTTTGGGAGCGTCTTTATTTACCTTTGGTTTATTTTGGTTTCAATTTGGGTCGATTTAGCAAGGTACATGTAAAAAAGGGTTTCACCCAACACACCGAATGAATGAAATGAATTCAAGGAAACTAATCATATACATCATTACAAGACGCTGATTTAGTCCGACATAATTGGATTATATTCATGTAGGCCTACGTAGACGGCGGTGGTCGTATCGGAAATTTTGCCTTACTGGATATGAATTACCAGCTCATCACCTATTGTTGGAATTTTATTAGCGGTATTATACACACTACTGCCGAACTACGAACTACATTTTCTAAATATAGAAGCACACATGCTTTTGTTTTAATAATGGCAAGAGTCCAAAGGTTCTGACTTTGGATCACACTCGATTTCGTAGAGGTCTCGAAAAAAAAAGTAAGGCCGATTTCTTTTACAAGAATTCCATCCTCATTAAACGTGTGTTTCTAAATCAGAAATATGATTTTACGAAATATTTAAGTTTTCCTTCTGAAGACCATTATATCGGAAGTTGAATATCAGAAACAAACGGATAAAAGGAGCAATTTATACTGTACAAGATTAGATTTCGAGTTCATTTTCCCCTTCCTGTTCCTGGAATATTTTAAGAGGATTTTTGCAATTTTACTCTTCTGGATTTACTACAGGGCTCACTGTATCCTGTAGTTACCTCGTAAAGAGTGTAATTTACCCGAATTTTCCTTGAGTGTACTCCAGAAAGAGGGAAAGTAACTCAACATCCACCTGAAAAATCACCATTTCACAATGATGCACTCTTTCATGAATCTGACAAGTTTTCTGAGGATAGTAAGTCCCATTTAAAACCCAACCTTAATGATTCAACTTATTTTTTAAACTTCATTTAAGAGAAGCGACTCCGTAGTTTTAGTTAATATTTGATTTGAAACTAAAGATATTATATAAGTGGGGATATTTTGTTAAAGTAACAGGCTAACATTGTGGAGCTTCAAATTAAAAACTTGTCAAACTTTGCTATCTGAGCTACAAAGTAGTGTTTGAATGGACAAGTAAACACACTAGAATACAAAAGTTTGAAAATTTATGCTGCTACTGGCAAGATATGAATAAATAATCAATAAGTACTCGGGGCGAGTAAAAGATCCACACACAGTAAGTCTATGGGAGGAAATGGGCAGGTGAATCCGCTCAACTCACGATTTTCACTTTTTTAAAGTATTAGATAATCATTTTGAAATGCAATTTTTTTCAGGGCTTTATTTTTAGACCTTATTATAGACACTTGGAGCATGGCGGATTATGTAGCTCACATTTTTAACTGTGGTAAATGTTAGCCAGTGGCTTTAAACTAACAAAATGACCACAGAAAATAATGAAACTGAAAACGTTACGCATGCATGATAACATTAACATTTACATTATGTGTCTTTCCAGGGAAATAAATATAAACAAACAGTAACAAGAGTACACACTTGGCGCTGTTCCCAAATAACAATCAAGTTTCAAGAAAGATATTTTTGAGAAATAAATGATTAAATAAATGTTAAAATTGGAACTAAGTTTATCTCAACATTATTCATTTGGACGTCGTCAACGTCAGGCAAAACGCCTACATGAGTTTGTTTCAGAGGAAGTTATAATAAGCCTAGATATCATCCATACCATACATACTGACAAAAGTTCATTCTGTACTGGAAGTAATCATTTTTGTCATTTACAGTAAAGGTATCATTACAGATTCTCCCGAGATGGCGCGGGTGTAGAGGGCACAGAGAGTTGATTGAACGTCTTCATGCAGCGGCGAGGCTTACATTTAAATCCTTAATGCAGTCCATGTTATTAGCTAATCAGGAGTGAGTGATAGGCTGACCAGTATTGTATAAATATCCGTTATGTTTATATATGTTTCGGGAGAAATGATAAATTACTTCGAGTTTTAAAGGCACCAGTCTGTCCGTACTGGTAGTTGGGAAACAGCCTAATCACGGGACGTTCGTGAAATTAACTCAGCGTTTTATGACTCCTTGTACCTGAACGTGCTAATTAAACTCCTGTATATATAACGTCCTAAGTATAAATGGATACTGTAGATCTACTCATGAAACCATTGCTATATTGGGTGAATGCTAATGAAAACTCTGCTGCGGTACTATGATGTTTACAGATACTCTCAAGCATCCTGGTCAAGTATGACAATTGGGTTTACCGTGCCATGTTTTAATTACTTCTTAATTAATTTTCAGGTTTGGATGCTGGGATGTATTTAAGTTAAAGTAAATTCCTTGATTTGCGGATGTCAAGCAGCTACAAAGTACATAAATAACAGAAAGACATATTTTAATTCATTTATGACAACATGAATTGTTAGTAACTAAATTGGATTTGGTAAGAAGAAAACATACACACATTTTTGGTCTAATCACATTTTAATGATAAAATTCAACTCTTACTTTTTTAACCTATTTAACTTTTGCATTCACTTATTACATTAAAGTAATGAAGTTACAGTATTCACAATACGTATGTGTGTGACATATTGTGAGTGATTAAGCATGGATATTAGTATGGATGAGTGTGTGTGTGTGTGTGTGTGTGTGTTTGTGTATACACACCCATGTATATGCATTTTATTTACTTATATTAATGAGTCACATGCACGAACATAAATCACAACGTAATCTCCGCATCTATTTACGTTACAATCCCGTCCCAACTGATTCTGTGTCCAAACTGTGTCCTGTCATACTTTACTTACGTTTTATCTTCATTAGATGTTAAACTGTCAAAATCAAACTTGTTGCCAATCCGTAACAAATGACCTCGTCTTTTCTATAATACAGTTATGAAAGCGACCTTGATTTTTTTTTTACAAAATTGAACGGGCTGTCTCTGTATGATTCACCCGAAGCTTTCTTATTTCCTCAGGTATTTTAAAAGACAAAACAACAACAACAACAACAACAACAACAACAACAACAAAACACGAGAAAAGGGAACAACATTACATGGCTTTCTAAAGCGATGGGAACGACATTTTTCTTTCCAGTAGATAAATGGATCAATTTCCTTGCAACTTTCAGTGAAAAAGTATTTTCTATTTTCTATTTACACGTGACTTTTTTTCGTCGAATTTTGCCTTCTTAACACTTTACAATATCATTAAAGTTTTCTGACAACGTAGCTTTGCCAAAACTACTTATTCCTTAGTATTTCAACAGTCATCGTAGAAGAGAATACGGGTAACAAGATATAACTTACCTGTGACGAACTAGAAGTAGTGCTGCAAATACCCCAGCCAATAACGAGCTGAACTTGAACATTAATTGTTGTAGCTGCCATTGTTGTGTTTTCTCACAGTTGCACGAAACAATCGTAAGATTGCATTTGCCTTGAAGTCTGATTTTAAACAGTTGTAAAATGGTTGGGAATACAATGATATGTAGAATTAATTCCTAATATTTTTGCCATGCATAAACGATATTATCAGTATAAAGATAAAAAATATACATTAGGTTTTGCTTAAAATTATTTTGGCGAGCACAGGGTTAAAGACTTAGATTAAAAACACTATATAACATTGTGGAAGACCCATTTAAAAAAAGAAATGTCAAACTTTGCTATCTGACATATTTGACAGGGTTTGACTGTACAAACAAATACCCTAGAACACAAAAGTTCAGACGGTTAGGCTGTCGCTTGTAAAAATGTACAGATAAAAATTAGCACATGAATTATTCTTGGCCGATGAAAATTCCGCAAAACAGCAGTCTTTGGGGGAACTGGAATGGTCTCTCAATGATTTTTTTTAGCATTTAATGATCATTTTGAACTGTATTTTTTTCAGGGCTTCATTTTCAGACCTTATCAAAGATACTAGTAGCATGGAGAATCATGTAGCTCACATTTTCTTTAAATGGAAATATTGTTATTCGATTCCCTTTAAGTAGCTGAGCTTATCGCCAAAGAACTTGATGAGTGCATCATCCTGTCAAACACGAGGTAAAAAAACAACAACCGGTTTCTGGGTCATTGACCGGCGCGTAAAGACACACGCAATCTTCATGAAATGTAGTCAACGGTATACAAAATTGATCATTTTCAAATGGATACAATGTATTATCTCTGCGCATAGTGACGTCATGGAGGTAATGACCCGAATGTATGTTACTTTAAACACATTTTATATATACTACCACTCTGAAAATAAGAGGGTTAGAGAGAGAAGATAGAGAGACAGAGAAGGCAAGAAATGGAGATTACCGTACAGCCATGGCCAATGATGTTTGAAATTTACGTAGAAGGACCAGTTGAAAAGGTCATGGAATTAAATAACCCGAATCGCCATAAGGAATAAGTAACATGGTAAAACGCCGAGGTCAGTGATGTGTTTTTTCGTATGAAGAACAACATAGAGACCCGGAAAGTATTTGAAGTTATAAGCCTTCACATTAAAGGGTAGTGACATTATTGGCAGAAATATAAAATGCCCCTCGAACCAAACTGGCTGAAGGATATGCTAGGCCTAAAGGATTTATCTTGAATTTGTTTACGTAAGTTGAATCAACTTCAACATGAACATACCAATACTTTATTTCGCTCGAGCCCCGAGAGAAATTAATGCAATAGAAAGCTATGCACAAAATTTGTCTGTCACAAAGCATACTGATGGAGGTTATTTTAAAATGAGTCAGTTGATTCTAGAATAGTTTTACCCAAGTTGAGACTACCCCCAATCATGTCATTTACCTTTAATAGTTTGCGAATATGATGATTTTACAATGACGAGCCTAAGAATCAATTCAATAAGATGTCATGTGGTAGACAACTGTATACATCGACATTCAAATAATTTTTAAAGATACAGTCATATGTGACTTACATAACGCTTTGGGTTAAAATCATATATTTTAACGCTCAAACAATCGGGTTGTCCTGTTTCTATAATGGCTTGTAATTCGTACAACTGCTTTTCTCAAAGTCCCTACATGGTGACGTCATGATTAATAATCGGAATGGACTTATTTCGATACATTCTCCGTAAAATTGTTGTACAGCAACGCAATTTTGTCACGATCACTGGTGTATCGTACAGTCATAAGGTGGCTTTAGTTTGTTACATTTCACTGCTTTGCTTTGCTTCAGTTCTGCTAAGCACAATTTTGTTCTTGGTTACACTGCTTTGCTTTGCTTCAGTTCTGCAAAGCGCAATTTTTGTTCTTTTTAATCTGACAAGAAATATCCATAAGTCTTCTAAAGAGTACGTTTGTTTAAAATCAGGTTTTAACGACCGAACAACTTCAAGACGTAGCGAGCTTGTTTAGGCACCCGAGTAAAGAGCCTCGTAACATTTACACTAAACAAAAAGTAAGTTCCCCCTTATTCAAAATACCATAACTTTTTAACGAAACAAATTTGAGCAGAACAAATTTGCAGGGGTGTTCTCACACTCAGTAACTAACTTCTGCTGTGTGAAAACGCGATTGATCCGTCGGGTATGCACGAGTGAGCATGCATTAAATGCTAAATTGTCACTTTTCAAAAGTCACAGGAGTCATTTATTATGCCAAATTAACAGTAAAAAAAATTGTATCATTTGCTTTATGAGTAAGTGTGTTCACCTCTGGTGTTCGTTAAACATGTGCTGATACATTTTGCTAAAAATTTCGATTTCAATTATTCCAATAAACTTAATGGATTTTACAATTTCAAAATTTAGGAAGTATGAACATTTTTTAATTGAGCACACTGAACCGTAGAATATGAGAAAAGTGGGGAGGGTAGGGGGTCAAACGGTAGATGATTAACATAAATAACACTAAATCATTTACCAGAAACAGAATTTGTTACAATAAAGTATCACAAATCCCTCAAAATGACCCCTGTGAATTGAGAAAAGTGACATTTTTACCTTTAATATGTGCTCACTCATGCATAACTTGGCGGATCTATCACATTTTCACACAGATGTTAGTCAATGATTGCAGAAACACTCCTGCCAAATTATTTTGCTCAAAACCATTTTGTTAAAAAGTTATGGTGTTTTAAAAAAGGGGGAACTTACTTTTTGTGTAGTGTTTAGATTAACCACTAAGTACCAGTATTTGAGAGAAGAAGTTTGTTACTTTCAAATCACATCAAATTATCTATCCAAATAACAAAATGTAACCATTGTTTTGAAAACACTGATAAGTGAAAGAACAAGACATAAATGACATCGCACGCTAGTTTCTTGCGGCCTCCGTGTAAAGCCCTCCATCCAGAACTGTAGCCAAACGCGTTTGAAGAGTTTCGATCCAAAAGACCCGAAATCCACTTAGGTGACTTTAGTAAAGAAATGTGCATTTTCTTTGCCACAGTTTGTAGTTTTGTACACGCCCCTTTGACAAAACGAATGTTAGATTGACACTATTTTTTGCATACATTTTTGTGCAATTGGCTTTAAAATTAAATCTATAACTAGATAGGGATACATGATGGAGCTTTGTGCTGATATTAACACAAATTTGTTAAAATGGATTTAACCACTTTTGATAATAGCTCTTCAGTACGTGAAATCACGCACGTGGCACTTTAATATAGTGAGGAGGGTACATAAACCAAACACGTACAAATGCACCTTTAAAACGAGTCCAGCTAGAGACTCCTACAACACATACAATATACTGCAACCATACATTATTTATTGGAACCAATGTTAAGGCTCGTGTGTTCATACGGGATGGCGTGATTAATGTTCATCCTTGGAAGTGATCCACGTAAAGCATTTTACTTGATAAGATTCGTAATTTACACCTGCTCTTAAATTTTATGTCCAGATAACACAGGTCCATGAATCACTTTCATTTAATTAAACCAAGTGAATGTTTATCTGAAGAAGTGTGCGCGTTTGGATGATTAACAGATTAAGTTTTTTTTCTTTTCGCTGCGAGTCTTTACCAGAATAAAATGTCCAACTAATATTTCGTTTCAAATCTAATAAATTTTAATAAATACATTTTAATAAGTATTTGGTTTTTTTCTTGCTACACAGAAACAGTCTCGACTCTCCGTAAAAAGTATTAGCCATACGAGGAACATGACATAAATTACACAGGGAATTCATGAAGGATTTACATTGCCATATGCAGTTTTTGCCGTTAACCAAGTTACATTTTTATCGAGTTAGAAAAATCTGCTATACCTTACTACAGGTATTTGTGAGTAAAAAAAAAAAAGAATATGAATACAATACCAAAATCGCATTTGACAACCTTTGTCTATAACGAATACCTTGACAATTTACAACGAATGTACTTTAGAGACGCTTGAAAGTGAGTGGGGTGTGAAAAGAAAGCAGCGTTTACTTTAATTTTGCACACACCGAGAATAAATTCATCCTATCACTTTCAGAAGATGAATTTCCTTGGAATTTATGTTTTTATTTTTACACAGCAATATCACAAGTGTAACCATTTACAATTATACGTGCCAGGCATAGAGCTAATATTGTATACTTGTGAAATTGATGATGTTTTGTAACATATTATTTCTTGTCGACGTGGTTGTATACAATTGTGAAAGTGAAATATCATATAAACATTGTTATCATGAAAAAATGAAAGAAGTAAATGATCAGGTTTACAAGCAACAGAACACCAATGTCAAATCTGTCTTCGTAGTGTAACTTAGTCTGACTGCCAGACCATTATTCTGGAATCTACAGCCAAACCTGTATCCATCATAATAGTCTGGCAGTAAACGTACGTTTCTAGTTACATAAAAAACCCCACAAAAATAGCCCTCCCAGAGAAGATTTATCGGTTCTTATCTGTCAGGTCAGCACTGATGTAATGTGATTAGATGATCGCCTGAGGCAAGGGCCACTTGGGATGACCGTAGTACAGGCAGTCTAGTGTATGGTAGTAACAAGTGATTGATATTTCAGTCCAGAACAGGTGGTAGCCTATAAATAAGCAGTTTGTGTATGTGAGTGGTTCCAAGCAAGCCGTTATCTGATCACTCTAATGAGATAGAGAGTCAAAGAAGCCCCATACAAAGCAATGGTAGTTTCTGGATTTTTCAGGAAATGTTGTCAGAAAAACAAGAGATAAGTTAAAAGCCCATAAACCGTTTTCGTTCAGACCTTCCGCTCCGCGGAAGGCCCCTGCGAAACTGCGTGTTAAAGGGACCGAAAAGTCGCATATCGTGATGTTGTTGAGGTGGCCCGGCTCGGGTAATATTCGGAAAAGCCCGTATACTTTCGGGAAACGAGCACACACGATTTGTGTGTGTTTCCCTATGCAGCATGCATTTACCGGAAAAAAGTCGGACTGAACCCAACTGACAACGGCCCTACCCTGAACGGCAATTCTGTTCGCAGCTCCACGATTATTGTTACGCACGGCCATGCAAGAGGGGCAAGTGAATGGTATTGGACGTACATGGATTACGAGAGGTGCATCCCTTTAATACAAAAACCTCGAAAAACCGATCGAGAAATACCTCGTGTAAGGACCCTTCTTGAATAAACAGTGTGAATTTCACTACTCCCTAACATATGTCAAGTGTACACACGTGGCGACGCAATCCAAATGACTGAAGTGCAAACCAAACAGAGGGAGACACGTATCAGGTGGTCATGAATATTCGATTTATGCTTTGATATTACTCAAATACTGAATGACATGTACATATACCAGTGTTTTGTTTTGTAGTAAAACATTGCGATTTCGCTCCATTATACAGGACAGTGTGTTAATTATAGCAAAACGATGTTTGTGAAATATGGAATGATAGGAGACAGTGTTTGTACAGTTCTTAGTTTTTTCACCTCTACATGTAAAAGGGCAGAATTTGCTTGTTCAATAATGTTCACACAGCGTGTCCGTGTTTAAGAATGTGCGGGTGTACTGCATCTTCTATCTTACACTCGTGAGGTGAATTGAATTGAAAAGATGATTTGATATAATGCTTAGGTGTAGAATACCTAGCTGACACAAATTTTAAGTTTACCGTGTACAAAATGCAATTCACCTGAACAGAATGCAATAAACAATATAAATCTAAACATCATCACCCGTATCGTAATTGAGCTCAGAATATAGTGAGCCATTGGAATCTACGCCAATATAAGTCATCAACCTGTACATATTCCTGCAGCTACTCTACCAGCACATTTCTCATTATTCATCAAACTTTGCGTTAGCCAACGCCGACCCCGAAGCCTACCACCCTGTTTATGAGTTCATTCGGAACAAGAGTTTTTACTGGCCTCTAAAATCCAACTTTATAGAGTGTACTAAGGTAAAAGAAAGACCACAATAGAGGATCACAACAGAGGTACAAGTGTTCACTGTAAATACATTTTTGTCTCACTCATATCTCAATTCAATTCCTTAAGTCGGGAAAAAGTGCGATATATACGTGTATAAATAAATATTAATAGTAATAAAATTCTATATTGGCAGAAAAAAACACCAACCGTCACCACCCAACAACACAGCCACTCCGGCGACGCCAACAACACAATCAGCTTCAGTCCTGCCTTCATTGAGTAAAAGGCAACGGAGGAGGGGGCAGTCGAGAGAAAATCACTCGAGAAAAGACAGCTATTCAATAAAGTACGTTGTTTTTTTCGTCATTCAAACTTTGAGTACGTTCGAAGGAACACTACATATAGGGGAGACAAGTAAAAATGTCAAGAACAAGAAAGGTCAACATACACCAGTATGTTCTTCTGAAATCCCGAGCTCACCAACAACATCATGAATAATGTATTTACTGGCTATACTTTCCTTAACCAATATTGAAACCCTCAACTGTGACCTCCTAGAAGTTCTACAGTGATGTCTCAAAAAAAAATTGCTGCAAGTGAAAACCGCCTCTTGCAATGATAAAATAATCTGTACATGATGCGATTACATCACGTCAAAGACGTAGTTTAGCTTTCAAATACTTTAGTTGGATTAAATATGCTTTCTAATCTTGAGTATATGTAATTTAAATAGAAATGTAACACAATTTGCCCACCTTTTACTACAATCCCTTGTGAAAGTGACACAAATGATTCCACCTTTTTGTACAACATATCTCAGATTAAACAAGCAAATTAACAGAACAAATGGCATGTGAAAGCGAAGACTACCCGACTTGATTTAAGCATATGTACAAAGAAATATTTTTATTGCCGAGAAGGGTTCTTTACATTGCCCACAATTCTTTTAGACATGCTGCAAGTTCACAAACTTGCTCAAGTCAAAAAGCCCCTCTTCGACAGGTAGAAAATACTGCTTGGACACATTTACGTCGACATCAAGGCAAAGCCGATTTTAAAGCTTTTGTTTTGCAATTGCTTGTTGATCTCAAGATCTTGTAAACAACAAAAACGGTGTACTTCAGGTTGTCACTTTACGACGAGGCCTTGTGCTAATCATTACTCAATAAAAGTGCCACAATTTGTGTTTTTAATGTTCGATGTTACTGAACATTATCCAGGATTAAAGAAACAACCTGAAACCAGAACAAACGGGCATTTGAAACTAAGACTATCACTTGTTAGTATGTAAACATGAGTCACAAATGTTTCTCGCTTACCAAAAGGCGCTTTTGACTTTGCCCACAATTTTTTTGAAACCACTTTAGATTATATAAAACAAATAAATATGAATATGTATTTCTCTGTAGAGTTATAATTCAGCTTCTCAAGATTGTTTTGAATTTGTTACTTGAGGAAAGCAAGCGATTCATTACCAGCTGTGAATTAATCTCCTTTCTGAAAACCTACACAACAAATTTTCGGTTAGTGTTTTTTTTAGATAGATTATACAACTAGAAGAAAGTCGTCCTTACTGCGAGGCACTATGGGTAATATATATTCTCAGCCACAACACGTATCTTAGAATTATCTCAGTAGGTTTTTAACTTAAAGTTCGTATGGCCAACCATCTACTGTCCCCTAGCATTTCGATTACGCCAAATAAGTACCATTCACTTTCCCTTTCATTCTTGCCATTTCCTATAATTCATGGCCGAGAATGGCTCGTGACTCCTAATAACATCACATAAATCGCTGGCTAGTTCTGCGAACAGAATTGCCGTTCAGAGCTAGGCGTCGTTAGTGTATTTTCCCAAGTATTGTGAGAGCACACTGTTTTCCAGATGACTAGTTTTTTCGTAAATCGTGCTAGTCGTCAATATAGAAACACACACAAATAGCTTATGTTTGTTCTCCGAGAACTTCACTTCACTATATAATTAAAAACTTGGTGCCTTTATTGACATAATTATTAACAATAACCCACAGAATGAGAATCGATCGACAGACACTTTCCAATCAAATGCTCACAGATTATGCGACTTTATAACCTTTAAAAAAAGGCTCACGTAACACGCATTATTATCAGACCTTCACCTCAGTACGTATATCGCAGGTAGAATTTTTGACTATTCCCATTCTTCGCATGATAGTATGTATTTTCAAGCCTTGCTGAAATCAATGTATATCTGAGAGCTCCCTAAATGCCGGCTATATGTTCCTAGTTTTAGCGAATTTATTTCGTCTATGTTTTGTAAACGACACATTTCCCGTAAAATCTCTTATGACCCCAATAACCTATTATCCGTTGTAATTATAGTAGTTGTCGAACTTCTTTGTGACTTCTAAGTTTATTTATAAGAGTAAATTAATGAAAAATCTTAACTAGTATAACGGGACACATCCTCATAAGGATATTACCATATACAGCACTCAAATAAGAGCACAGTTAAAAATAGCTGCTTACTATATTACTATAATCTGTACATGTGTTATATACCTCATCTGAAAAGAGCAGAACTCGGCACTCTTCTTACTGTATGAACTCATTATAACCATATTTTTTTGTCATTTATTCACTGGGTTTTGTTTTCACTAATACTACATATATCTTACATGAAAGATATATGCTCTATCGGTGCATACCCAACGCCTGCACACTTGTTTCCCATGTGACCTCGAATATTCTTACATATCTCATATCACACACACACAAGCTCAAAAATAGTGACATCGTGTCTTATAAACTCTAGACAACCTCATTGAAAAAGCTGGCAGAGCTCGATAAACTTTCTCCTCTCTTGGGAGATGAGCTATTTTGTCGTGAATTTTTAATAACAGTTAAACTCTATAAAAACCTCGTTATTTATAGGAATGTCTATATATACTGCCAGACTATATGATGAAATAACAAGTTTTGGCTGTAGATTCAGAATTAATCGCATCTGAGGCTTTTATTAGTACTTAAGTATTACACTTACGTATATAGATATTATTAGTAACATATCGTATATACGGACATCAGAACTTATATTGCAGGGTTCAGTATACTTGGCTTGAACAATACATTTTATCATCATTTACTAATATCTTATCACATATTTTATATAATCACCTGCCGAAACTAAACACTTAGACGCTTTAATCAATCATCCATTTAGCTAGTTCATGAAATTCTATATAGATATTTCTCACTCAAAATAATATTGTTCAGTACAGAACAAGCGTCATAACTTCGAACGAACATGAATAAACAATCATATTATTGTAACCTAAACAATTCATCCATCTAATTTCGAGAAGTATACAATATAGGCTCACTATAGTACTAGTAGCACGATAGTCAATGAGTGATATAATGGCTACACTATTAATGACTGTAGTAATGAATAAGGAGTGTAATAAATATCAGAAACAGCAAAATATTAAATCATCTGCTCTTATTTATAATTTTCCTTTCCTCCTTTCCTATTAGCCTCACGAGTTCATATCAAACAAACTAAAACATAAAATATCAAAGGAAAAATCATAAATTCCGTCCGAAAACGTGATAGATACTTTCATCTGCACTCACGCTAGAGTGAGCCAAACATACAAAGGCATCAAACACGCCCTGCACTTTCTACATATCACACACTCTCTCACAGCATCTACAAGTTACGTCTCCATAACACCTACCATATACTTAGTTGTATTAAAAGCTGTCAACCGTCACTCCCCTATATAGACAAAGATTTCCCACAACCTATGGCCACACGAGTCCCTCTTGCGCAGGATGGAGTAAGTTAGTTGTTTAATATTACAACACTAGTTCATCGACCATGTTTTTTTTATGCTCTCCACCCAAGGTAAGAAAATTGACAGTATCTGTGTTCAGTAAGTATACTGTCGATGTATATTTTATCTATACTAACTCATAAAACAGCTAACTTTGTACACCAAAAAAGTTGAATAAACCTTTGCAACACAAAGACTGCACCACCTTAGTTCAAAACTTCAAATCCTTCATGAATTATCTCTCTCTCTTCCTCCTCCCCGTACAGTATCATCGGACCCACCGTGATCCATTTACTGTGTTGCACAACATTCTCTTTCAACATTCCTGACTATAATTTGTTTCTGGTTCTCAGCCACAGCATCACATTATTTCGTGATGTATTACTTACATGATTGCAATTATGCCACGTGGCTTTGCGTCCCGTTAACCAGTAACATTGTGTCACAGAGGTCCCTGCTTAAGAAAAACCTGCTTCACCAAATCCTAGTATACGTTACTACTTCAGCTTCATTGCCACGATGAGAAAAAAAAATAATAAAGAATAATGATGAATAGCAAAACACCACAAAATCGCTATGATGAGACAACTTTTGTAGTTACAATAATACGTGAGCAAATTACAACAATGTAGCGTTTAGACCAAACGCGGTTTGAAATTGATTTGAGTTCTCAAGGCTTCGTCTAAAAAAGCAAAAAAGTGGCAAAGAAGCCCGAGATTCTACTTTTAGATTAATCGATCATCATCCAGAGAATACATTTCATTCCGTGATCAAAATTCGAGTAAATATAGATTCCATCGGTATGGTTTATATGGTTCAATTCTTACACACTGAACCAGAAAAACAATTTATCAACAAGTAACATAAAGCATATATACTTCGCCAACATAGCGACCCTCTATATTTGTTATATTGTGAAATTGATATTTTCTATAACATTTACTTCTCATCGCTTCACCTAGTTGTGGTAATGCCAATCGGGAAGTGAAAATTCATTTAATAACATTGTTCCATCATGAAAAAATAAGAAACAAGACATACATCGAGGTTACCAAGAGCAACAGAACACCAATTCAAATTACGTATCGTTGAGAGCAAGGACTTAGTCTGACTCCAACATTATTCTAATCGACAGCAAACCTGATCCATCATTAATAGTTCTGCAGTAACTACGGTTAGTACATAAAAAAATCCACAGATGACAGAATCACCTACATAGCAGTAGAAATGTTAATGCACGATGTTAAGTTTAGCTGTTCAGTGACACCACGAGTACAGGCTAAGCTGGGTATTAAGGATCGCCACTTGAAGACTTCACGATCAGTTAGACTCTCGGTCTTTTAATATTATTCGTTTCATACGTTTGTCACTCACGTATACGATACTTGTTTGTGGATTGGAGTGTTTAGTGTAAGACAATGAGTCATGAACGAATCTGTCTATCCAAATAACTTAGCAAATATCAATGTTTAGCAATATATATCATATTACAGCAAATCTTCTTGGTTGCAATATATACACTGTAGGACGTTTTACCTGGTGACTCTTTCCAAGCACAAATCTTACAAGATCATCCTGCAAATCTACAAAATAAAAGACAAGCTCAATATATATTTAGCCACATTACATGTATGTTTTGTAATTCAAATATCCTAGTTTTACTTTTCTGCTTTTGATTTCGTGTTAGGAAAAAATGAATAAAATGTGTAGACACTCGCTCCATCAATAACTAAAAAGAGAGTATTAACTTTAAAAAGCGCTATAATTATAACATCAGTTTCGTTCAGACCTTTCATCAAATCTCGATGAAACTGCTATCTTAGTTATCAGAAGAAATAAAAGGTCTTAACTAGTGGACCATGATTACAAGGAGTGGAACTGACAAAAAATGTCGACATATATATCAAAATCTTGAGTGATCGTATTATAATCAGCGCAAATTTATCATGCCACAAATGAAGATTGACCGTGACTCATGAACTGGTGGTAACATATCGGAAAAGCCGTTAATTACTTTCGAGTATACGAGCATCACACTTTGTGTGTAATTTTTCTCTAATGCCCATCAATTACAGTCGATAAAAAAGTTCGATAGGCCACACATCAAAACCATCCAGAATCTGACAACGGCCGCTGCTGACGCAATTCTGGTCGCCAGCTCACGATTATTCTACGCCCATGCAAAGGCAAGTGATATTGACTACATGATTACGAGAGGCATACCCTTAATACAAAAAACCTCGAAAAACGATCGAAAAATATACCTCGAAGGCACCCTTCTTGAAAAACATTGAATTTCACTCTCCTGACATATGTCAAGTTACACACTGCGACGCAACCAAATGACGAATGCAAACAAACACAGTGAGGACACGATTCAGTTGGTATGAATATCATTTTATCTGAATTAATCAAACTAATACATACATATACCAGTGTTTGCTTTTGTAGTAAAACACTGCTGATTTTCGTCATATACAGGACAGCGCGTTAATCTATAGCAAAACGATGGTTTGTGCAAATATGGAATGATAGGGACAGTTGTACGTCTTAGTTTCACCTCTACA
>JZLH01S0218283.1:88030-106902 GCA_001188425.1 Eucidaris tribuloides
TACTTTAGCGGAGTACAAAATAGCCTAATAGCCTAGATCTACACACAGTAAGTCTCATTGGGAGGAAATAGGCAGGTGAATCCGGTCAACCTACGATTTTCACTTTTTTAAAGCACTAAATAATCATTTTGAAATACATTTTTTTTTTCAGGGCTCAATTTTTAGACCGTATCAAAGACTAGCTAACAATTTTTTAAACTGTAGTCATTGTTAGCCTGTGGCTTTAAAGGTTTGGTGTCTTATATCTTATGTATTCCTTTGAATGTATTGATATGCTTATTGAGGTTTTTAATTTGTCAAGATCCAATAGGCACTTTGTGTGTCGTGAGTTTTCTTTGGAGTAAAATCATTAGCTAAGAAAATAGCTCATCTATTTTGTATGGAACTTCACATATTAAGAAACAGAGGTGTACTTGGGGTGTAAAATTTTACACGGCAACACCAGCCCTTCCCTATAGCGTACAAATTAGAACCACGTGGGGTACATTTCTAACACTTCCCAGAATGATTTTACCTCTTTGGGATAACAAGTGCACATATGGGTGGTCAGAAATGTAAGACATGTATCCTATAGCATACAAAATGGCACCCTAGGTGTTGCTGCCTTATACCAATCTTTGCACCACGGTTCCAAATTTATTTTAAAGTATCCATATTAACAGTAATTGTCGGAGTAGGCAACTAGGCATGATGAGTAAAAAAAGAAAAGTACCTAAATGATGTATGAATGTTTCTCTCTGAACAACGAGACAAACATAACTCGCCGTTGAACATCTTCTTTAACAAGTTATAGGACGTGCTTGCCTAATATCTGTAATGCACCAACTTAAAAAGGAGGTCCTGTTGAAACTCGTACTATTTAAAAAATTATGGTAACTTCTCAAAACTGCTAAAGTTATGTTAGAAGTAAGTGTATCTTCCTGTCATACTTCTTTTTTTTTTTACTTGTGAAAGAACTAAGAAGCAAATAATATATATAATAATAGGATGACAAAGGTTTACATTATCATACATCTGAAAACAAATAAGCTTGTGACTGCATAGAGTTCACTTTAGTTTTGGAAACGACGCTGAAAACTCCTACAAATGGTATCCGCCAACCTTGTCACATAATTGATTGGAACTTACGGAAGTACCAAATTTGATTCAAAATCAAAATCACCCGTAACAAACACTTATACACAAGCGCAGACACCCCCCCACACACACACTCACACACACACACATACACGCACACACATACACACACATACACACACATACACACACATACACACACATACACACACACATACACGCACGCACACACACACACACACACACACACACACACACACACACACACACACACACACACACACACACACACACACACACACACACACACACACACACACACACACACACCATATACAGAAAGAGAGAGAGATGGGGCGGGGGAGAAAACTCCATGCAGCAACGGTTTCTTCACTAATCCAAAGGTGGATTGAGGAAGATAGCATTTAAATGTACAACTTAAGTACAAGCAGTCAGAATTCATTCACTTTTCTCTCCTATCCATTGGAGAAGTACAAATCAACTATTTAGTAAAAGTTGCAAAAGTTTTCGGTGCAAAAAATTAAGATTACTGCTTCAAGAAACAAGAAACATGATGTCTAGCCTTTGGTAGGGGTCTTCATGGTAACATTATTTTTTTTTAATGTTAATGTTGGTATGCATACAATGTGATGGAGTAGTTTGTGGGGGTACTTTGATCTTCGGGTCCTGCTATTTTTTTTTAAATTATGCCTTTATCACATTTAACGCAGTATTTCATTGCCGAATGGGTATAATGACGACTTTCTTTTTTTTTATACTTTCTTTCAGTTTGTTAGCATCCTAAATCTAAGTTTGTGTTATCTTTATCTAAGTTAACATTGCAGATGAAAAGAATAGAAAAACTTTTTTAAAGAATCACGTTTGCCTGTCTTGGCTACATTACGTTTTTTATCTGTGTGAAATTATTGTATCAAATCATGCCCCCCCCCCAAAAAAAAACAGTAAAAGGTACAAGAATCTGTCTCTTTCGTTACCTCAGTACTTTAAGAGATTTAATATTCACGTTATGACAGAAAAGGTGTATCCAGATCACTATCTTATCTTATTGTGTTTAGCATAATAGATAAATCTCAAGTTTGAAATTACAATAAGAAATATTAAGTTGAGCAGTCTACAGTTATGTTTCTTATCGTAAAGTTTCACTTAAGAACCCAAACAGTGAAATGGGTGGTGGAGATGTAAGAATACAATTCCAATCTCAGACACAATGTGACATCGGGGGCATTGCGCTTCAAGAACAAACTGCATAGAACGAAGAGTTCATAAGCAGTCGGGGTCAACTTTGAAGGCGCCAAGTAAGTTGGGACTATAATCTGAATCAAGTGCTTAACACTTCTCTTCACCTTTCACGCGGGCCTATATATCACCTTGCTTTTCGTGGAAAAGGCGCGTATCTGTGGCTACTCGCTGTATGTGTTCCGTGGTTTAAGTGGTAATATATCTTCAGGGACTCGCGGCTAGTTTGTTGTTATAAAGATGTAGACGTGAATTGACTGACGAGTGGTTCAATGTTGATGTGACGTTGAGCAGGGCTTGGATGTGCAGCCTTCAGGTACCTGGGAATGATGTATTTCAAACTTAGGTGGTCGTGTTACACTACAAAAATTGGGTGTAAAATTTCACACCAAAGGTGTTGTATACAAGCGTAGTGTTTATTATTTTCCATCACTCTTGCAGTCAAGCGCAAGAGTGGAATATCAATCTTTTAAAAAATAACGGTATTCCGCTCTTTTTGGAGTTAATGAATAATACATTAACCTTATTCCCATCATGCATTACGATGCCTTGCGTGTTATACATATGGCCTGCAATTTTCTTTTCTGCAATACCATTTTCAAAAAATTACTACGGAAATTGTCAAGGCTCGATTTCTTAGAAAATTTGCGTGAATCAAAAGAAGTATGTGAAGCACCTTCTACGAAAATATTAAAGACAATTTGACAATTTGAGAACTTATGCTGGAATGCGTAATTAGGCTAAAACATTTTAAATGATTTGGACGAAACGGTCCTTTTTAGACGTAACCTACAGGCGTTCTGTCGAATATCGCGAGTTCGGCATGGTATATTGGCGAGGAACGTATTATGAGATATTTTGGGGCTGTTTGATTATTCTGTACCTCTACTGGACGACTGATGGTAATCTCCTACATGTGTTAGACAGTGGTGACAAGTACAGAAAAATAACATGAAACGGCGGAAGACAGATGGACAATATCGTTCTCAATGTGCAAACCAACCGCACGCTAGCGTAACTTGCCACATAGACCCACGCGTTGGGATTGGTGATGGTGTGTAGGTCAACAGGTACGTACGTGTGTGTGTATGCGGGCGTATATAATCTATGTGTGTAGATCTATGTCGTCAACTTCAACTTTCGAGAGTTATCCAGGATGACGTGTTATCATGAGATAACCAGTTCATTCACCCGAGCGCAAGCGACCGCTGCTTCGTACGTGATATTAATCTATAATTCTGAACGCATTACTCAGTTTTCAATAAAACGACTTGGACACCTCTATGCAGCGCGATCTCAAATTTTACGCCATCTACGGCGAGTGCTCGAAAACAGCCGAATATCAATTTTTTGACACATGTTTGAAAAGAACGGTATTTCAATCTTGTGCCTGACTGTCTTGGTGTGAAAGACACGATATAACAATAGCCACAGTTTAAAATATCTGAGCTACATAATCCTCCATGCTCCCGTGTCTTTGATAAGTTATAAAATGAAAATGAAACCCTGAAAAAATTGTACTACAAAGTGATCATTTAGTGCTCTAAAAAATTGTAAATGTAAAGTATCCACTGTGATCTTCTCCTGACCTTACCTATTTCCTCCCATAAACTACTGTGTTATGGGTCTCACTAATTTGTACGTGGGCCGAGCAGTAAATCTTTAAATGTTTAACCATACATATCATGCCAGTGGCCGCAGAAAATTCCAAACTTTTGTTTGCTAGGATGTTATTTGTCCATTTAAACACTATTATGTAGCTGTGATATCAAAGATTGAAGTTTTTGTTTCAATTTGAAGTTCCACAATCTCAGCTTTTGTCTTTAAAGGTAATAATTTGATGTTTTAAGAAGATTATTGGTTGATTCATTTACTTAGATATGTATTTGTTTGTTTGAATTAGGAAATATTAGGTAATGCTCCTTTTATAAAGTAATTACGAATAGCACACTTATTATCACGAACACGTGTTGGCCCAATAATAATCACACACATTTACCAAAGTTCAGAAAATGTGGGGCACGCCTTCCTTCTAAACACAAAAGGTATTCTTATTCAGAATGTGCTTAAACCTTTGCATGGCTGGAAATTGTTTTGGAGAGCAGCGTATAGCACTTGGTGTGAGTGCGGTTGCGTCTCTTTTCCAAGGCTGATCACAATTCAGACGACGAAAGCTCACAATTATTCACTGCATTGCGTTGCTTACCTTTCAATTGAATGGTAACGACATCTCGAATCTATATTTAGATAATGGTACGTTCACTTAATGCTGAGGATGTTGTCACCACCACTCTATTGAGGATGCTAAGTGTGTTGTTTGTTTGTCATATGATACTTTTAAATTTCGAAAATTCGCTTTGTGATTCTCGTCTTTGACATATATTTGCGGGAAGATGTTTGTCTTAACAGTGGTAATTTCCAACTACATCAGAAAGAAAACTATAGTGTTTTCTACATCATTTTCAAAATTATGGTTATTCTTTGTTATAAAATAATGTTATCCCATTGACTACGGGAACCGGATGTGCCCTGTGTTAACTCTACGGAATTTCAAAATCTCGAAAGCTAATAACAATATATTAGGAGCTAGAGAACGTAATACAAGGCGTTTTTAAGGAAAATGTAAAATCGAACTGACTCAAAACGACCAAATTTAAGTTGTTAACCGAAATAACAGCAACAACTGCTGCTCTATGTTTGTGACATATTAACGGGAATAAACATAGGAATATGTCTCTTATATTTTGTATAATTTTGCTTCACATGGTTACAGTGATTAAATATAACTTCTTGTCAAAAAGGTAAATATGGGTAACAATTAGGGTAGCAAAGGCGATATTCAGTGACGGCGAAGCCAGGGCCATTGCTGGGGGTGGGGTTTCCATCCATAATGTATTTGACCAATCCATCAAAACGGTCCTAAAATATAAAAGTCCGATGATTGGTTAGTTGTTTTACTCGCGTCTTGGAATTATCTTTAAACTGATGTTAAACATCCAACGAGAAATGACAGAAAATTCGGATTCAGATTCATTTTTTTTGTCCTTGATATTAATTGGAAATTTGTTTTTACTGGCTTAAAATCATACTTGAAATCTAGACAAATTTAATCCTTGCAATCTATTCTAACAATGTTTTGAAGTTGCATACTGACCTATTACAATCAAGCAAATAAATCATACTGAGAAAATGCCACCAATTAAAAGGAAAGAAACGTCAGCTGAAAGCCAGAAAGGCGATATTGCTGTACAAAGTATATAACAATAACGCCCCTCTGGGCTTTTTCGCTTTCAATATTGACGAAACTCCACCGATGACCTTGACTTTGAGACTTGTGTGTACACACTTGAAGAGAAAAGCCGATCTTACTCATGCAAATATTTTCACTTGTGTGCATGAAATCTGGAAATGACGTGTTGGTGTCACGTTATTCAACTTGAGTTATGGAAATGGCCTTGATACGAAGAGTGATTAGGATTATAATATGATTATCCAAAATCGACTGGTATACATTAACGTTTCAGCTGCAGGCACAGGAGAGATATATGGTGAGTAACATTGATATCTATTCTTTTATAGATTACTTGCTTATTTTAAATAAATCATTTTGTTACGCAGTATGCATGTTGCAAACTCACGATTCTGTTTTTTTTTCCAAATCCAAGAAGTGGTTGTTAAGAAAAGATGAACACCAGTGATTTAACAATTTTTTCAAATTGCCTTCACTGTTCTTGTGAAAGGCGCAGTCAGCAAAACCAGGAATATATTTCATACCGCACAGAACCAACCGCACGAGGTTAATTATCAATCCAAGAACAATAAATAAATAAATAAATAAATAAAGATACAACTATACACCAGCATTTTGAAAATTTTGCTTCCTTCCTGATGAAAGTGAATAGGCCTAGGTAAGAAACAAAGACATTTTCCGGTGTGGTTTCAACGGAAGTATATTGTGTCGATGGCAAAGTTGGACTTTGTGGTCCAACATTATTGTTTGAGATGAATATGAGTTGTAAAACGATCTCGGATGTTGGAAATTGATGAGATCCAAACACGTCCTTAGAAATACATGTGACCTTGACATATAAACAAATATACCCTAGGGCAGACTTTATTTAAGCTATTACTGTGATCCTTATTGTAATATGAAAAAGTCAAGTATTGTTGATATCATATTCATGCATTAGTATATGGTATGGGATAGCTAGCATACTTCGTTTACCATTTCCTTGCTTTCCAACTCTACCATCGAAAGCGATCATTGCTCAAAATAGATGACGTATTCAATTGTATTTGTTCTGATTTTCAGTTATATTTGGTTTACATTAATCTCCTCCACCCAAAAGATCTTCCAACGTGCTTCAACTAAACTCTCGAACTGTAGACAACTGATTAATGGGCATACAAATATTTGTAAATGGTATACGTACCATGTACGGTAGTGCTTTGGGTGAAAACTTCGCCTATGTGGTTCATGGCAACTTATAGGTGTCAACTACAATAATGTAATGTGACACGGCAAGTATATTAAGCATAAAATGTAATTATAATGAAATGACAATCGTGTCTCTCACGAACAAGTGAAATGTATACATTATGTCTGTTCACATGTCATCACTCTTCTGTCGTAATGTGATCTTGCATACTTACAGCTACATGTATATGCATAGGACTCAGTGGAAATTAAAAAGTGAAAGGCTTAACATTTGGTAATCGTTTGAGATTTAAAGACACAGGCTAACATTGTGGAGTTTTGATTTTAAAAAGAATGTCGAACTGTGATACCTGAGCTATATAGTAATGCTTTAATACCCTAGATTGCAGAAGTTTGGATCGTTAATGTCCGCCACTGACAAAATATGCCTAAATGAACGTCACTCATGAATTTCCATTGGAGTTTAGTCTAAACAGCCTAGATCTACACACAACAGGTCTATGGGAGGAAATGGACATGGTGAATCCGTTCAACCTGAGTACTCGTAGATTTTCCTTTTTTGAAACAGTAAACAATCATTTTAAAATACAGTTCTTCAGGGCTTCATTTTTAGACATTATCAAAGACAATTAGAGCATGGAGGCTTATGTAGCTCACATGTTTTTGTTGTGTTTTAAACTGTGGCCATTGTAAACCCGTGGCTTTAACGTGAAGATGTGATAATTCTGAATGATGGATCATCAATCATCAATATATTATCACTATGCATGTATGTCAGGATGACAAAGGATAACAGCAAAGTTAGAGTTTCTCTACTGTCAACGTATTTATATGCTCGAAAACATCATTCTCATCATTTATTACTTACTCTAAGTACTTGTTGATTTTTTTGCGGTACACATTGCATTGTATTATTAATTATTCTTTTATTTTAGAATTTCCCGCAGTTATGTTTATGTAGATTTATTATAAACGTATTCATTTACTTTATTTACCGGTATGTTCCTATTTATTTTCTAATTCATTGTCTATTATGTATTTTTAGAAATGAAGAGGTCAACCAGTCAATCACCCACCTACGCGTACGTTATAAATTACAAACTGAGTGATGTCTATTAGTGGGTGGAAGAAGGGACTTAATATGTGTTAACGAAATGGAAAAGTATCCGGTATCCTTTATAGATACTGTGGGAGAGCTTCATATATTCGAACACACACACACACACACACACACACACACACACACACACACACACACACACACACACACACACACACACACACACACACACACACACACACACACACACACACACACACACACACACACACACACACACACACACACACACACACACACACACACACACACACACACACACACACACACACACACGACTTGCAATTTCATGTACATCTTAAAAAAAACTCTCATCAACAACAAAAACATTTTGTGTTCTAATTTCTGGCAATTCATCCATCGTTTCATTTTCATTCTCCAGTAGACCATTTTTGTTACACCCGCGAGGACAAATCCAAGGCACGCAGTACTGACAGCTTATGAGCCATGCTGTTAATTACATAAACCTCGACCCGGTCTATCAGAATTCGTTTACGAAGCCGGAATCAGGCAGTCTGCCAAACAGCTTGGCTATCGAGGTGGCATAGCCATGGTGCCGTGCTTTGAGCAGAGTTTATCGAACTTCTGATGGGAAAGACATGGCCGGAATGGAAAATGCTACTATATTACTTGGTCGTTCAATTGTATACATGTCTTGGTGGAGCGCGTGTGCTATAGTGTTTAGCAACTTAAGGAGTTGAGTTTGCTGTGTATGATTATCGATCTGTAAGTCATAAAACTTAAAGTTTAAGTACTTGTAATGATCATTCTGTCAGTAGAGAAGCCACAAATGCTCATAAAATATTGAACACGGAATACATGATTTTTGGTGTAGAATTCTTTGTAGACATTGCGGTTCTTTTGATAAGTAGTGTACTGTGTTTGATTCGCTTTCGCTTTATAGAAAACTAGCTTCATCGGCGCTTCGCGCCGATGAAGCTGCCCACACACACCTCGTTCACGTCATTTTTTTTTTTTTTTGTTTGGGGGGGGGGGGATCCCCATATCCTCCAATCTCCCCAATATAGTCTGCGAAATCCGCCAACCCCTCCCCATTTCGTTGTATCCCTCTCGTATTGCCCCTCTTATTGCTAAAGAAAAATCAACATTTACGTTTTCGTAGTTACTTGACATTTCAAACACCCTCTTGGCCTTTTGACAAAAAAAATGCAACATGAATTTTTACGAATGACCCCCCCTTTTAGGCTTCCTTCATAATTTTGTGGGGCACCTGGGCGGCACACGAATTTGGACATTCCAACCGAACCTGTTGCATAATGATCATTTACACAAGGGTGGCGCCAGCCAAGGCCAAAATTTCATGAAAAAAAAACATGATTTCAGTGGTGTGGAGCCGGGGAGGGGGAGGGGTGAGGCAACCACCCCTAAGCAGTCCCTGACCCTTATGCACCTGCCCCTGACTTACCTGTTCCTTGCTAGCAGTCCTAAGCATCCGCCTTCCCCGCCACCCCACAACTACCTGGAGAGGTTTTTTGGATGTGTTCCTAATAAGGCTCATTCGAGGGGAGGGAGGCAACCGCCCTAAACAACCCTTTCCCACCCACAATGGGGGGGATTGCAACCACCCCTTCCCAGCCACGCCTGTTGCACCGCCCGACTTTATCTGTCCTTGCTAGCAGTCCCTAAGCAACCCTTCCCCCACCCCCTTCCCCCACCCACCCTGTTGCACCGCCCTGTTAACTTAACTGTCCTTGCTAGCAGTCCCTAAGCAACCCCTTCCCCCCCTTCCCCACCCACATATGGGGGGGGGGCAACCACCCCTCCCCCAGCCATCCCTGTTGCACCAACCTCTGACTTACCTGTTCTTGCTAGCATCACACCCTTCCCCCACCACACACAACCACCTGAACTGTTTTTGTGGATCTGTTCCCAACAAAGAGCCCCTTCCATAAGTAGTCCTAAGCATCCCCCTCTCCCCGGCCGCACCACACTACCATGAATGTTTTTGGTGGATCTGTTCCGAATTAAGGCTATTCGAGGGGAGGGAGGCAACCGCCCCTAAGCAACCTTTCCCGCAATCACAAACGGGGGGGGGATTGCAACGCACCCTTCTTCCCAGCCACCCTGTTGCACCGCTCGACTTTACCTGTCCTTGCTAGCAGTCCCTAAGCAACCCCTTCCCCCACCCCCGTCTGCACCCGCCACCTGACTTAACCTGTCCTTGCTAGGCAGTCCTAAGCAGCCCTTCCCCCACCCCTAGCAGTCCCTAAGCAACCCCTTCCCCCACCACCCTTGTTGCACCGCCTGCTAGCAGTTCCTAAGCAACCCCTCCCCCACCCTTCCCGCACTACAAATGGGGGAGGGGACACCCCCTCCCCCCAGCCACCCCTGTTGCACCACCCCTGACTTTACCTGTCCTTGCCCCTTCCCCGCCATCACCTGAGAGCCCCTTCCATCCTTCGGACAGTGTGATGGACACAACACAGCACATAACCAGGGAGTCCGGCCCGCAGGTCCGGAGCTCCTGGGTTACACAGCACACAGCTCAGATAGTGTACAGCACAACAACATTGTCACTCCCCTATGATAGGCCCTATGCGCTTGGCCCCATCACACTCCATAGCACGGCCGGGCGGCCGACCAAAAACACATTTACACACACACCAAAAACTTAGATCTGGCGAAAGCAAAGCGCAAAAGTTTACCTGTTGTGTGACGTTGTGTGACTGTAGTTTCAAGGCGACGCGATTAATTAGGTTTCGCGAAGTGTTTCGCAAAAAATACGGACGACGAATATCCAATGAGAACGCTAACGTAGGTACGGTGCGACTTTTTATCTACAGCCAAGCGAGTGATAGGACACTGTCTTCCAGTTTCGTAAGTACGTATACCAGCAAGGCGACGGTCGCCGGCTACGGGCTATGTTCACCATGCCTCTTCCGGGCTACGCTAAAAATGCTCAGTTTTTGGTCGCGTTTCTATAATAGAATAATAGATATTATGACATGTACGTGATTTATTTGAAATACTGCCCTCATGCGAGCTTAAAGAACTGTTTTTCATAGTGGGAACTCAGTTAAAAAGAAACTTGAAATGTATTGGGTAAGAACGTTAGAGCCAAAAATGCGAAAGTATTTTATCGTAAACAAGGATAATAACAAACAAGTACAGATGCCTTAAAAAGCCCAGCCAATAAAATACAAATTCGAGGAAAATCCATTGATGTTAAGATATCTAAAACGTTGTGTACGTTTATACTCTTATATTTCGTTTTTTTATAGAAAATGTAGAACTCCGATTGGCATGATATTTTCATATGTATTGATGTGCCTAAATAAGTTGGTTATAAAGCCCTGGGCACCCTTCTCTATTACACTTATTGTACAATGAAATACTCAGAGTATCCTTAACATGCTAAATGTTTGGGATGTATTGTGATATTCAAATGGATAATTTGAGAATGCGAAAGTTTAAAAAATATGAAGATATCAAAGCATGAATATTACCTTGATGATAAACTTCAAACTGATGGTTTAGTGTACAGTCTTTACTGAAAATGTATATGGTAAAATTTGTAATTTATTAATTTTCACATATTCAAAGTAACGGTCAACGATGGTTTAAGTGCAACTTCGCAGAGCTTAATTTTTCACATCACTGTAGAGGCATTGCTAACATATAGGTTTATGAATGGCAGGTTTCCTTTCACAAAGTGGGAAAAATGTTAAAAATGCATTAACAATGTAAAACATTCCTTCCCGTACAGATTGTATGTATGGTTTGCGAAGTCTATATGACAAAGATAATTGATTATATTGATGTTAAGCTTTAAAGGCTTGAAACAATTCGTATCAAACACTGTATTTGGATATCGAAACTCTCGTGTGTGAAACGTGCCTGAAAGTTGACATTTATTAGACACAACTTCCTATGTATTATCAATAATGTTGTACTATTTTAAAAGGTACATCTCGAAAAAAGAAGCCCCCCCCCCAAAAAAAATATGTTGGCGAATTTAAGAGTGCAATTTCACTTGTAAAGTAAATCATGGTACTCAGGTACTCTCCCTCGCCAGACAAATTAAAATTGATACATACATTACATCTGTGTAAACTGATTACCACGGAATCACCTGCTTGCTTATTCTGAAATCTACTAGTACTCTCATTTAAAAAACAGATACATTAACGGATATACATCTTACGTGAAACTTATTTGGTGCGGTAATTTATTTGGTTTTCTGGTGATTAAGTAGTACCCTTTTGACTGGAAATACAATGCAATGCCCAAATTTTGTTGAAAATGCCACTAAAACCAAATAACTCTCACCGGAAATAGTCCTTTAATGGGCCCTAATAAGGTGGATCGCTCTTCTTCCGTTAGTTGACTTAACCTACTTTGTCGTGACTCACTAATTAACGGATCGGTAATTAATGAATTCTTAATTGACATTTCAGGTTACGGTGACTTCATCTTCCATGAAATTAGGATACCTTCTATGAATTGTGGTTTCACCGAAACGAAATTAGTGTTCGGCTGCTTGAAAGTGATGGCGTAAATTTCTGGGTTACGAAGCAACTATTCACACACGCACAAACTCACACACAGATGCATGCACATATACCCACACAATCAAACACACACACACACACACACACACACACACACACACACACACACACACACACACACACACACACACACACACACACACACACACACACACACACACACACACACACACACACACACACACACACACTGGTACAATTTTGATTTAATAAACACAAATTCACTATCGATTCTGATCTTCTTTAACAGATATTAAACTTCGTACATTCTTCTATGGGTATTTCTTTACACTAAACGTGGACTACTTTCAATGTTCGATCTTTTCGGAAAAATCTTCAAGTATTCTTACCGGAGCAATACATAGCTTTTATCAGAGCTTTCCTAAGCGAAGAGTCTCACCGCCTGGCCCTAAACTTCTGTCAGTCTTGGCGTAGTGTTGATAACGCATGATTGTCGGAGAAAATAATTAACATTAATGACTATGAACTCTTACAGTGCCAAAGTGCAAATATGCACCACACAATACAAACGCTGTCTGTCGAGTTGTAATTTTTTGGCATGTTAAGAGTTAACACAAATTTTATTGTCGAGGTAAGTACAGTTGATGTTGTGGTGTAACACATGGAACTAGTAGGTATTGGTGCAATATACTTTTGACGTTATGAGAAATATGATTTTAATTGATGTGAAAGGATACAAATCTTTGTTTTTTTCTATTTTTTTTTGTCGTCAATGAGTTAACTCTTGACCGCAGTCTGGTGAAGTCTGATCAAAGTGAATTATTCGTGGCGTGCGTGAAACATAGGCAATGAAAGCTTGATTTGAAAGACAAATTAAACGGAACAACGCTAAAAAGGTGTAGTTAAAGCAAGTTTCGTGTTCATTTTTTTTCCCGCATCTCTGAAAAATAAAACATAACATGCAATATTAATACACTACACGAAGCTGAAAGAAAAACAAATCTCGTGCAAAGAAGGGAATCATAAGCTGACTTGGGTTTTGTTTTGTCCCATTTGTCGTGAAAATCGGTATGTCGTTGAAAATCATAAAAGATCGTAAAAGGTCTCGAAACATATTACCACCCATGATACACGTTTTGTAGGTTGTATGTTTAAACTATCACGTGTCTCATTTTATTGGACGATATTTGATAACAAAAATGAGTATTTCAGATGAACCTTTGTGAAAGTCGCAACCGAGATTCTTGCAAATTTTCAAACTTGATCAGTGTTTGAATATAGTTATCATTGTATCCACGCCATTTGGAAAATTGGTAATGAATCGATTTACCTCGGTTATTGTATTTACTTCAATTCAATCAATTTATTGCAAATTTACTGATAATAAAGAAGCATTATAGTGTAGTTCAAAGACATAATGACCCTTCTCAAGTCTGGCAAATTGGTTTTATCAAAACGATATTACAGCCATCGGATATTTCAAGTTGTTACGAGAAGAAACGATTCCTTATAGTGGTGATGACATTTAGGATACAAGTAAAATGTTATTCAATGCACTTAACATTAAAGACCTCTTTAATCAAAAGAACTCGAAGTGACTTCACAGCCTCCAACTGTGTCAAGTTTCCAACTTACTTTATTATCTCTGCGTGGCAGAATGTATCAAGGCCGTGGGCGTTTATCTCTTACAATCAGAGCTATCAATTTCATCGTTAATAGGGGTACTTGTTGAATTTTCGAGCCAATGACGTTAATGTATTGTGCCGATGTCTGATTGAAGAGTATCTGTTCTTAGATCCAGCAGAAGAAACATTCTTGCTAACAAGGTGTCTTTAATAAATAAACGTGGGCAAGTAGGAAAATTAGGGTGCATTTGTGCTGTCTTATAGTGTCGTCAAGTGCACTTGATTGGTGAAAGTACAGATTGGTTAACTGGACATATAACAACCAGACCTATCGATCACTGTGATAACACTTTGATGCAGACATGATTCTTATTTGGCTCTTACATTTGTCATTTAGATCAACATTTATGAATGAATTATGCGATAATTTCATTTGTCGGGATCGTTATGTCTGAGTGAAAAAAAAATCATGGGTTGATTTGGAGTAACGAGCTCGAAAAGAAAGGTGTTTCGCGAAGACAAAACAAGGTTGTTTAATGTTTTTTGGGAACGAAAACCAGATCAACTGGTTTCTGAATACGCCGCTGCTATGCATTCTTGCTCGTGAATCGTTTTCTGAGAGTGCAATTTTGGATGAAACAACAATTTTAAAAGCTATCTTGTTTGCAGATATACATTTGAAAACGGGTTTTCTTACTGGTTCTACATTAACATCGTCGTCATCATCTTGTTCCATCTTCGAGACGAAGGTTGGCCACAATTAGCTCTCCATTTCGATCTGTCTCTTGATGTTATCTTGGCTTCATCATAAGATATTGCAGATTTTCACATCTTAATGCCATCGCTCCATTTCATTCTTTGTCTTCTTGATCTCTTTACAGAATACAATCATTAAAAACATTGCCCCGTCATTGGAACCACCTCCTGTATCCTATTCGCCTCTGCATTGAACAAAAAAGGAATAAGTTAGGAAGCAACATCTTATTTTGCATTATTCATCAACAAACTGCATCGTGCTCTATGTTGTAGTATCCCCTTGCCTACGTCTGTCCCATGCGTGAATCTGCTCTCCCTTTGATCATCTCCATGTTTCTTTCTCTTTCTCCGTACAGTTCCTCAAGCTTTATTACCTTACGAACATTTCCATGACCGTCTGTAGAGGACAAGTTACGGAAGTAATCATAGTCTGTTCAGAAGTGGGAAGTATGGTTGATGATTAATTCAGCTGGTCATTTTGAAAACTAGGTCCTTTATAATGGAGACAGGAGTGGCTCAATGGGTAAAATGTCTTACTACAGATTGAAGCACATCAGACGTTGTGTCTAAGCGCACCTTCCCCTCTTGGCTCAGTGGAAAATCACCCCTTCCCTCAGACAGGACGTTAAGTCCTTGTAAAGAATGGCCACACCATTTGCATCTTAAAAGAACAAACTGCACTTTTCCTGCAGAGTAGGTTGAAAATTCGGAAACAATTTTCAGAATACGGCTATATAATTCTCATGATTGCAGAGAAGAAGAAGGAGAAGAAGAAGCAGAAGAAAAAGGAAAGAAAAGAAAAGAAGAAGAGGAGGACGAGAAGGAGGAGGAGGAAGAAGAGGAAAAGTAGAGGCTATAGTTTCGAGTTGTCGGGAAACGAATATACTCTGTTTGATGGTTCATTGATTTAAGATTTCATTTGACAAATGACACCCCAAGTAATTATTCTCTATACCGTGGAGACACACACACACACACACACACACACACACACACACCAGACCACACACACACACACACACACACACACACACACACACACACACACACGAACACAAAACAAACACACACAAACACACAAACACACACACACATACATTGGTGTTTTGTTGTGAAAACGAAAAACATAGCAGCGTTTTTTACCATAACAACGAGACACCTTGCACCAAACATTCCATCCTTTTAATTAAACAAATGCGCAAAAATGTTTCTACTTGACACTATAAATTCAGATAATTACCCCCAAACTAGTCATTTGGCGTCCTCAAATTCATCTAAACAATTTGAATTGAGCTTCCAAATAATTTTACAGGTTTCGCTTACTGCATATTTATGTTGACGTTCTTATTGATTCTGGTAGTAGCACATAATATTCTCCATAATAAGAACTTCAAGCCAGCGATGAAGTATGGAACACCTATCGTTGCATGATTTACTTCTGTGGTGGAGGCAATATCTTACGGCGTTGCAGTCTGTTTACACGATAATGTAAACCAAATCCAATTTGCGCGAGTGGCTGCGATCCGGGATTCCGGATGAAAAACGATTTTACGCCTTTAAAGGCCGGGTGTCTCTTTTGCACGCCTGAAATTTAACATTGTGCAAATACACTGGTATATGGAAGGAAATGTTATTCAAGAACCTTCAGCAAAGTGTAGGAGATAGAAACGCAGTTTTAGTGAAATCATAGTAAACGTTTGACTTCGATTTGATTTTTTTTGTGCCCTTGTGACAATTTAGTAGTACTAGTCTATTTATAATGAGTGCATGCGGGTCACTTTTTACCTCCATGGACAAAGCCAATGACAACTAAGTACAAAAGGTGTAATACGTAAATGACTTTGCATTGCCTTTGTGCCTGACACATGCCAGCACAGAAGTAGGTCAACCGTCTGGCATTACATAAGTAATGTAATAGGCCTGAAGTGAGATTTGAAAGTGTGTGTCTAGAACATACACTACTATTTTCGCTCATTTTTTAAAAATATAGGTAATTTCTGATCTTCAGATTTTCACAGGCAAGTCCTTAAAATAAATAGCCTAAGGACAGGAATCATGTTTTACTGTGTTATGGGAGGGTTGCAAATGAGATTCCCTACCTTTAATTCCCCCGAGTGTGGTGTTTATGGGGATGCCTGTTGTGGAATGTTTTGTGGTCTGGTGAAGTAGGTAGACGTCATCGGAACTCATTACGTGTCGTGTCTATTCCCAGATTCACCCCGTAAACTTCCTTAACATTGGCCTTCGACCATGTCGACGGCAAGGAGGACTACATGGTGTGTCAAACAAAGCCTTCAGAGATTGCAAGCTAAACGTTAGATACCACAGACAGATTTATCAATTTCACCATTAATGCCCTATTTTTAAGCATTTGATCCGTGTGTTAAAAACTAATTTTTAATTTCTATGCAATCGGTAACAAATAAACGATAAAATTGAGCCGTACAATCTTACAATTATGATGGTTTTAGTCCTTATTGTTGTAAAGCAAGTAAGACATCAACGCTTCATCTGCGATCAGTGGTCACTTACTTTATGTAATACCGTACCTGTACGATTAATGTCCTTTAAAAATGTTTCTCTGGCAATACCATTACTGGACTAGCAATTATTAAAATCAACTTCCCAGACGATACCGTTGCTTTTGTTTATAACATTGACGACATTAAATATTTTCATGCAGAAATAAAACAGTTCTTGATTACAGAATATTACAATTTGAAAGTGTCAATATTGTCACAATATCAAAGTTAGGCAAATTAAGAAATTCTTGAACCAGCGTGGCAAAACAAGTCATTACAATGTTGCACGTTTGAAATTTTCCGCCAAACGAAGTACGAACTTGGGTGACGGAATATTCATGTGTTAATCGTGACGATGTTAAAGTTAATTAGCAGGATTGGAAGAAGTCCTTAGTTTGACATAAAACTACTATGAAATCAAGTATACTGTTCAACGCTTCTGCTATCTAAATTTCAAGGTCAAATGTTCACTATCTTTTAAACAATCACTATCAGTACCCATTGTGACAGGCGAATGTGTTGTGTAACTTTGTATATGGGATCAATTTCTGTCAGATTAATTCAATACTGGTAAAGGGACGCTTGTCTTTCAAACAAGTAACCAAATTCAAGACAAATCCTTCCATCCAGGAGATACACCTACGTAAGCTGGTGTAAATATATGAGAGTTTGTTTCTTGAGGCATTTTTGACTTCTTCCAATCATGTCAATACCTTTAAGGAAAACGATTTTTGTCAGATTTAAGTTTTGTCTCGCCCTGTACGCACTTGAGAGTGACGTGCAACTATGTCATCTCCTCATGCCTATCGTTAGACCCATTCGCACAGCCGTGCATGCTGGGCTACTTGACATTTTGATTGAATGTTTCACCAAAGAATGATCGCTTTGATCACTACTACACTGTGACAGTTGGTAGGCAGTATTAGTCACTTATTTTTGGTGATTACAAGTGCCTGAAACAAACAAAAACCTGAATAGATACTATGAATAGAAAGAGCACTTATCAAACTGTGTTTATATTTTCCATGGGGACAGTAGGGTTAGATATTGGAAAAGGTTAATAAGTGGTAGATTATTTAATTGCTTCGTGACAGCGTCTCGAATCTATACCGTAAATTTGTACTCTCCCTCAATCAATTCCTTTCATACATCCTACCAAGCACTTGTGATGTTTTATGATATAAATGTTATTTTTAATTAAGTCACAAAGCCAACTGTTCCTTAAGTTAGACAGAAAGAAAGAAAAACAAGGAATTCAAATTAAAGGGAGCACATTAAAAAAATAATAAAAACAGAAAGAACTGCTTACAAGCGTCATGACCCCACATCGTTTATGGCTGCTTTTCCAATTGAACACTGGGCTACAACAGCAGATCCTCATCATATCGGTCTTTTGCAAGGATCTGTGCCCCATTCACAAATTCTTGAAACAAAACTATTCCATCTTTTCCCAGAGAGCTCTAAATTATTCAATCACAAACACTTCCCAATTTTGTTGGATATCCATTCATACTCTTGAGTGGAGGCAAAAAATGCAGGTACAGGTACAGAAACCAAAGTCCTGCCACTGGACCCAAACCATGT
>JZLH01S0218283.1:106927-117129 GCA_001188425.1 Eucidaris tribuloides
AAGAAGATAATTCAGAAATTAAAGGACATCTGTTTTCGGATTGTTTAGTTTTTATAGGTGTTTTTTGTTTTCATTTATTTGTGTGTGGTTGAGGTTTAAAATAATAAAAAACAGGAAAGAACTGCTTACAACGTCATTACCCCACATCGTTTATGGCTGCTTTTCCAATTGAACACTGGGCTACAACAGCAGATCCTCATCATATTGGTCTTTTGCAAGGATCTGTGCCCCATTCACACCTTCTTGAAACAAAACTATTCCATCTTTTCCCAGAGAGCTCTAAATTATTCAATCACAAACACTTCCCAATTTTGTGGGATATCCATTCATACTCTTGGGTGAAGGCAAAAAATGAAGGTACAGTGTCTTTCTCAGAAACCAAAGTCCTGCCACTGGACTCAAACCATGTCTATTGTAAAATAATCCGTAGCCTTATCCCACTAAACCAAGACGCATCATGCCACACCCAAAGGCACGTTTCAATACGCACCCTCTGCTTTGAAAATGTTTATTTGAACATAAGTGAGATGTACATGTTTTCACTGTGAGGATGAGCGTAAAGTAAGATTATCATATGGATAAGTATAAGACAGTATTAGTATAAGATAAATCCATATGATTTCAAGAACCTGTGCTTGTCAACATTTAAAGACTTAAACTGATTTAAATTCTCGTTTCTCTAAGTCTGATTTGTGAACTGAAACGTGTTTTATTCATTCTTTAACTACGTTTTCGTCAGCTGTTAGTGATGTGACTTTTAAAAGTACATTTGTATGAATTTATGATTGCATAAACGATATTAATTTACACGCTAATAAAGTGACGATTCAACAGTACCTTTCACACATTTTAATCAAGATAGTTTGAGTTTAGTTAAGTGGCATATCATGTAATTGTTTGTGTGATCATGCTTCCATGAATAAAATCCTAAATCTTAAACTAGCATATTAATGAAGGTATATTTAAAAAAGATATCTCTTGGCCATCCCTTGAACTCTATTTGAAGAGCTTGCAACGAAAAGGCGCTAAATCCACTTTTCATGAAAAATGAGTTATTAGTACCAGTATATTGGCTTACCACTTGTCCATTTACAGAATAAAATTTGGCACTTAGTTGCACAGTCTAATACCTAAGAATGCCTGTTTAAGTTTAATCTTACTATAGGCGCGTGTACAAATTGCGGCAAAGAAATGTCATTTCCTCCAAATTCATCAAAGTGGATTTAGCGCCTTTTGGTTGCAAGCTCTTCATTTATAGAGAGGTAGAGAGGTATAATGAAAAGTTTCATCCTGTCGATTACGTACGTTATTCGACTGATGAGATATTCCCCCAGATCATTCTTTTGCAAAGTTCCGACGCATGCACATTTCTCTATGGCACAATATGTATCAGCCCCTTACTTATAACCTTGAAAGGGGGTTATATGCCTAGCGCTGTAGACCATATCCACCTCAAATTCTGTCGAGAAAAAAAAATCGTGTGAACCCTTTTAACGGACCAGAGGATTCAAAGTTGAATAGGACTTATGAAGGGGAGGTGGAAAAGGCGATTAGAAATGATCACAATAAGACATAGCAACCGTGAAGCGAATAATCCTCTTCAGGCTGTTTTCCACCCATTCAATATTTATTTTTCTTGAAAGGAACGCAAATCAAAGGAACATTAACTAAGATTATCACTGATCAAGCAGTTGGTAGACATTTTGACTCCTTTAACCTCACGACATTTTTGACAATTAAAATATTACAGTAAGTTAAATGATGGACCCTACATGGTTAAATGATATTTATATTGCCAAACCTCGGTAAGTTCGTATGAAGAAACAAACAGGGGGAATAAATCTCGTATAGGTCATTCTTAAGACTATAAAACTAATTGGTAAGTTAAGCAAAACAGCAAATTCCATTTCAAATATTTAAGATCAAAGATCACATGCAATGAAAGCACAGCATTATTTAAGTGCATTAAATATACATACAAAGACAATGCAAATAAAGTGCAATATCTAATTCACCGAAATTGCCTCATTGAGTACTTTGGTGTCTAAACCTTGTTCTCCACACAGATTCTAACGCTTCTAAAATTGTCGACAATATTCATTAAACAAAATACGTAAATAAATACTGAATGTTGTAGGTTTAAATGCTTTATAGTCCCCTTTTAGCCTTACATAATTACTACGAGAATTAATTTGTAATGCAGCTTAAGAATATGATTTAAATAACACACGCAATTCATTATTGACTTGATTGCATAGGATGGGGTGTCACTTAGCTTTACTACTAGTGAACCTTCTCTTGGATTTCCCTTTCCCGAGAGTTTTTTGTTTGTTAATATAGATGATAAAATACAGTAGCTTTTAAACTACTTATTCAACATGTGTAGTACAACATACATGATGGTCTATTGGTTAGAGCGTCCACCTCACGTCCGGAAGGTTGCGGGTTCGAGCCCCGGCCGGGTATACCAAAGACTTTTAAAAATGGTACCTTCTGCTTTCTAGCCAGGCGCTCGGCATTTTAGAATTGAGAAGGGTAATACTAACATTTATGTTATGCAGATCCTGCTGGTAGAGCAGTCTCTTTGACTGAAGTGGCTACCCTGGGTAAATAAAACGTTGTTATTGTTGTTATTATTATTATTATTATTACAATGTGGTGGGGTTTCTCGTTTTATAACGAAAGCTGGTTAATAGCAATATATACTATCAGCCTTTGGCCTACCATGAACACTATTGAAGAAATTTTGTACAATAGTCCTGCATTTCAATGTACACGACCCACGGTATTAATGATGGAACAACATTCTGAATTTTGTTTTTCCGACAGCTTTTCGTCTCCATTTTTTTAAGACTAGTGTTATCGATTTTGATGAAAAAAAATACTTTTAGAGGTTGAACTGTGCTTCAACAGAAGTCTTATAAGTTAATCGTTCTATCCAAAGTGCCGATAGCTGTCAACAATGTTAAATGAGAGAACCATTCATTTTCTAAATCTTTTCGGGCGATTAATCGAGAGTGAAAATGCAGGACATATTTAAAAAGCTTTTAAAGCGAATGTTTCCGTTTCTGAGTGCAAATCTTCGAGCTTTTCTGGATGACTGATACTTGAAGTAAGCTCCGTGGAATTGTTTGTAGGCGCCGCTTCTTTCTCGCTTACCGTCAAAGAATGTTCTTCTTGAGTCAAGATACCATATGAATGTCAGTTTGATGTTGTACTGCATCTGTTTCAACCAATGCTGTGACAGTAAGAGTAGTAGTACCGCAGAGATCCACAATACCTTGACACTATTTTTTTAGCGAGATTGGTTTGACAGTCGAGGTACAATCATGTGGTAAAATTAGTTTCAGAGTGTAAACAAATGTTACAATCATTGCAACGAACAACGAAACTTTTGAGGATGCAGAGACACACCCTTTTACGTGACGGTTACGCGTGATTACGCACTTTTAAAGCCACTGGCTAACATTTACCACAGTAAAAGAATGTGAGCTACATAATCCTCCATGACTCCAAATGTCTTTGATAAGGTCTAAAAATGAATTGTATTTCAAAACGATAATTTAGTGCTTTAAAACAGTGAAAATCTACAAGCATTCAAATTGACCAGATTCACCTGCCCAATTCCTCCCATAGACGTACTGTGTGCAGATCTAGGCTATTTTATCATCCACTGGAGTAGAAATTGTTTATTCATGTATACCTTGCCATTGGCAGCATAACTGTTCAAACTTTTGCATTCTAGGGTGTTTATTTGTCCATTTGAACACTACTTTGTAGCTCAGATATCAAAGTTTAACATTTTTTTTTAAATTGAAGCTCCACAATGTTAGCCTATCACTTTAACAGTGAAATCAACACACAAGTGCAAAAATGCATCGTGTGTGTAAACGTTTAACGCTTTTTATGGGATTAATTTCTTCATTGTGAGCCCGTAATTGTAATCATTGTACATTAAATTGTAAATTTGAGCACTCGTAAAGGCTTTCCTACTGTGTCCACTTACATCGCTCTTGACTTAATGTACCATATACCGACTTTGGGCGAAAAGTTCTACGCCTTATTTCGTGGCGGGTGTGTAATGCCATTTTAAAAACTTTGTATTGATTATACAGTTGGTATCAGGGAATACTCTGATCATAACTACATGAATATTATGACTTAAGATTATTTTAGTTATTGCTCTAATAGATTTGATCAAAATAAATCTAACTGTTAAATTGTTACATAATGGTGTTTGCACAAGAGAAATTTTTGGTGCCTCTCACAGAAGACCCACAAATACGTGGTTGAGCATTGTGTTTGTATTGCAAGTTGGGAGAAGCTAAACCTCTACGGGTGATCAAATGCCCAATTAAAGGCACTGCGTTTTGTTTTTCGATGCGTCTGTGTGTCGGTGCAAACGTCTGTCAATACACATTTATCAAAATAATGTTATTGTTGTTCACACTTACTGCACGTTGACTTGATTCCAGGGTCATCAGGTCAAAGACTAAATAACATCCGTCATTTGTGTATTTTAATGCAAAATTCTGTGATAGTCATTAGTAACATTAAAACCACTAAAATTATCTGATTAAGGTGGTTGATAAACACTGATCCTCCTCCTCCTGCTCTACTCCTCCTCTTCCTCCTCCTCCTCCTCTTCCTCCTCCTCTACTCCTCCTCTTCCTTCTCCTCCTCCTCCTCCCCTCCTCCTCCTCTACTCCTCCTCTTCCTCCTCATTTTCCTCCTCCCGTCCTCTCCTCATTTTCCTCCTCCTCTTCCTCCTCATTTTCCTCCTCCCCCTCCTCCCGTCCTCCTCCTCCTCTTCCTCCTCATCTTCCTTCTCCTCCTCCTCCTCCCTCCTCCTCCTCTACTCCTCCTCTTCCTCCTCCTCCTCTTCCTCCTCCTCCTCCTCCTCCTCCTCCCCTCCTCCTCCTCCTCCTCCTCCTCCTCATAATCATAATCATAATGATAATCGTTATCCCCTTCTGTTTCTTTTTGGGGAGGTGCTCTTCGTGTATGTAAACGACGACCATTTCAATTATTTCTGTCTTTATTTATTTATCAAATAGTTTACATTGAAAAACTTGTGTAGCTGTTATGTACCTTAATTTCATGGTTGTTGAACGATTTAACTTCATATTCTGTACAAGTGTAACATAATTATTTGAAATTAATTTAATAATTTTAAAGAACGAGCGTCAGCTTATTCGTTTGACTGTTATGCTAACATTAAGACTGCTTAAAGTACCACGCGGTGCGATTAACCAGACAATAAACCACTGCTTTATTGGACTGAACGAAAAATGTTGCTTGCAGTGCGGAATTTTGCTTGAAAATTAAAATCCATTGAATCCGGTAGAATGATTTTCAAATGGGGCAAACCCACTTTCGGCCACAAGGAGATTACGCTGTTGTTAATGTACAGTAACAAATCCAAGAAAGAAAATCTAAAAAGTAGAAGGATATATCTTAAACACCGCTCCATGAAACACGCACTCACGCAAAACTGACGATGCCAATGACCCGCTATACACCTTTCCCTTGCCAATATACTTGATACACATTTCTTTAACCTACAAAAAACTGACAAAGAAAAGTGACAGCCAATAACTTTCACGCTTTACAATCCCCCCTCTCATATTCTCGGCCGAGGTAACAATACTTAGATACAAGACCCCGGGCCAAACTTGTCGACATCAAGTGTTGCCCCTGTCTTGTTTGTTCCTTAATTCGCGGGCTCAATGAGGCCGCATAAAAACTTACCGATGATGGAGCTGCGACCGCGCGGCGGGTTAAATCCACCTATTGTTGTCCCTGCTTGTTACTGTCTCTGGAACAGTTATGTGGTAATACCATCTACTTATTGTTATGAGGCTAGAGTAACTTGAGTGTACTGCACACATAACACCACACACTTGTTCGCGAGGAGTATACGGTGTAAGCTCGTGTGGTCCTGCTCAATGTGTTACAAAAATCACAACGGGTCTAAGTACTTTTCACTGGACTGTTTTGCATGTGGTTGCTTGTGTCAAGTCGATGGTCTACAACATTAAGAATTTCTGCAACTTCGTATGTTTTCCGATTTCGTAGATCGATGCCAAAGGGAATTTACCAACAAGGTAAGCGTTTCATTATTCATTAGTCAAAATACCCAAGTAGCAAACTCTGTGAATGTGGGCGAGTGTAATATACTTCTTTTCATAGTTGTTTAGCTTACTGACCTAGATCCAGAGCCGGATCCAAAACCTACCTGTTGAGAGTGTGATAAGAGACAAGAACAGATTGTGTCATATCACGCTTGTGACGATCACATTTACGGTCAGATAGTAGAAAGTTTGAGGCACCAAAAAATATCTTCAACTACGATAATATTGGTGGTATCGTCATATTCGGCTTTAACTTTTAGGCAACTGCATGCTACCTCAATCTTGTTTGTATTATCTCACACACCTTTTACATAGGTGGTCCAGCAGACGACGCAGTAATGTGACAAAAATGCCATAATTGATCGCGCTCTTGGTCGACCATGACTTAAAGACGGTCATTCGGAGGGAAGTCATTTGGCGTAAAGGATAAACATTTAAGAGTCTGACAAAGGAAGACAATAACGTGCAAACAGGCATGGTGTTTTTCATTCATTACCCTTGCCTTGGCGGTGGATTACCACCATTCCGTCGGTACAAATCAAGCCAATTTCAACAATTTGTGGTTTCTCTGGAGGTCCATAGCGCTCTTGAGTCTCGTGACTGTGTGCAAGTACTCTTGTGTCGTTTTTACCTGTGAATTACTAAAGATATTAAGGAAATGTTATTACTCAATGTCATTTTTCAAGCCCCGAAAAGACGCCTTTATATCAGTTGATTTAATCCATCTATATCAACCTGCAGCGTGCACATATTAACGACGCACACTATGGTTATAAAGTATAAAGTCATAAAAAATCCAAAAGTGTAGATCTGTTGAGAGTTCTAATTATATTTGTACATCGATAGAAACGTTTCACTTCATCACGTATGTGTATATGCTTGGTTGGAAGGTGAATTATATTTTAGGTAAGTCAGACAAAAAAACGAAGAAAAGAGACATGGAACAGTTTGTCGTGCCGCTGGCAGAAGGGCGTTAAGTGTAATTTCTTCTAAATTTAAAAAACGTAATTTGATGTTGTAAGGCTTAAAAGGCTGACAGAAGGTCCTAAAAAGATTAAAATATTTCAATTCCATGTGAAATAAGCAAAAGAGGCAGTTTACTGCATGTTAACGCCTTTTTGCTGGAGCAAATGCTAACGCCTTCTGCGAGTGGCACGACGGGTTGATCCCGTCCGAGAAGTCCGTGGTGGTTGGCACAACTATGAATAAAAACGCAGATTAGTATGGTTACCTTCATGTAAACCTGCAGTGGGACCCAAAGGATATTTTGTTAGGTTCACGAATTAAATCTTGCACGAAGACGTACGTATCGAGCTTCTGGGCGTCGAGGTTGCTAACCGTACTTCAACACCCCTGTATTATTTGAGGGCTGGGGGTGGAGAGGTATAGCACCACTGGGAGTTTTGGTTCTGCAAATTTTTTAACTACTGTTATACGGTTGAGCCTGAAACGGGTAACTGGGGTCCCAGTTTTACTCCTTCAAATTCGTGTATGTACAATTAGACTGTTCAACCTGAAACGGGGGAAGGGTACCCTTGGGATTTTTGCTCCTTCAAGTTTTTGTGTGTACCATTAGATCCGAATTCTAAAATTGCTTGGTACCATTATACTTTGGGGTATCTGAGACCGTTTTGGGTTTGTATTCAAATTACTGCACACCATGTACAAATGGTGTATCTGTGTCTTGACCTCTTTTAGAGATGGAAATTTTCCTTTAGATTCAGCGTTTGTGTTTTGATTTGCATTATTAGTGTTTTCTTCTGCTTAATATTAATAGCCAGATGGCTTGAGGAGAAGGCAAGTTGCCCCCTTGCCCCTATCAAATACAATAGTGGCATGGGAAAAGATCCCCAGGTACCTTATCCCTATAATTTGCTTTTGACACAATTTTCCTGTCGTCCATACTATTGCATCAACTATGAACCTACTTGTTTAATTACGGGTTTCAACCGTATCTAATATCTATGTCGAACCAATTTTCCCACACTTAGAGTATGTGTGGGCCTACTTAAATCCCCAAATAGGGTCCGATCGATTAACGAGCCTGCTACAAAAAAGGCAAGATACATGAAATCCATTCAGCATCGTTGGTACATTTTACAAGGAAAGTCCCCATGTAAAAAAAAAACGAATCGATTTTGTTTTGTTGAAATATTTACGTGAGTGGTATTTGTTCATAACAATGAATGCAAGGATTGTTGAACGCGCACCCTCATGCCACAACAAACTTATCGGACTGAATTAAGGTAGAGCGTATACGTGTCTTGCATACGTGTGGGCATTTTGTCATGAAAATGTGACCAAACAAAAGCTCTTTGCTATTACGTATACAATAGTATTAACCTTTAGAAAGTGTTGAATAATGTAGTCGTCCCATTGTGTATGCCCTAAAAGTGTTCTTTTGATAATACTGCAATTTTACTCGGTGCATCATGTTGTAAAGGGTCACTAAAATCCGTAAAACCTCGAGGCAAAGGCATAACTAACTTCGATAACAGCAATTATGGGATCACAGTAAAACCAAAAAAGCAGGTGAAGGTCGTGTATATTGAAAGTGTTTTGAAAAAAACTGTATCAATCTTTTCATGGCTGCAGAGCTGGGGTGCGACTTGACCAATAACTGAAGTTGCCGCTTTCGGGAAAGTACGCACAACTTACTCTCAACTCGAAACGTCGTTTCTTTTGAGGTCAATGACAAATTTGCCGGAAGACGAGGTAAAGGTCTTTGTTACATCTGACTTATCTTTTTAGTCTTCGCTGACTTTTTGATCAAGTTATTCAACAATTCTGCTGTACTACACGAAAAGCACTGCGTGAACTCTTGTACAGGAGTCAAAATTAAAATATATTACATTTCTTAAGTGAGTTCTGAGAGTGAGTAAAGGTAAACCATCGCCGTAGCACCTGTAATCTTTGTCTAATACTATCTATACGTCTTTTGAACACACACACACGAAAACACACACACACACACACACACACACACACACACACACACACACACACACACACACACACACACACACACACACACACACACACACACACACACACGACGACATAAATAGCACGACATCTATACAGCACATACAAACATACGGCACACTAATATCACACAAATGCATCACACACAACACAGCACACAGACACACACACACCACACACCTCGCACGCCGCGCCCATCCACACATCACACTACACAACACCACATCACACACACCAACACTCTCACACACTCACACACCCACAATACCCAAAAAGAAACATAAATCAATGTTTTGATAGGAAGTTTTCGGTATGACAATTTTTGTTCCTTTCACCTGAGCAGTGCAAGATATCTGACATCTTTATTAGGTACACTTTTTTTTTCAACTTCATCTTAATTAGATAAACAGTATCTCCATCACTATTTTTTTCATACAGGTTCATTGTGGTGGTGGTACTCCAGATCTCCGTATCGAAGTATCGTAATTTGTGATTTACTCAAAGAGCAAACATTTATTTCCGAAAATGGTACAGAAGAAAATATTAGAAATTCAGATTAAAATTAAAATTGCAATGATTTACGATCTACAATTCTTAGTGAAAGAGTGTGTGGGCTTGGTATGGGGCTTCAGAGACATTTTGTCCGTGGACACACTCTCTATGCACGAAACGATCAAAAATCCAATGGGTTTATCAATGAAGCACCCATTTCCTATAGTAAAGGATACTCGATCAATTCACATAATTACCAACAAACGTCGGATTGTTGTAAAATTCCCCGATACCAATCTAAAAAAATCCTCTTCTATTGTTACCCTATTCCACCCTGTAGGGTGTTATTACCCCTGAAGTTATAATTTAGTGTCAACAATGCGTTTTGTTGGGCAGCTTATTTGCATTTTCAATGAATTGCTAATGGCAAATGTAACAATATAGTGCCTCGTAATGAAGTATTGACGTAAAACTTCATTGTATTGAAACCGACCATTTTGCTTCACCCCGGTCGGGACTTTAAGTCGTCTAATTATATATTTTTTTATGTTCCTGTGTGCGTGTGCATTTGTACATTTTATGTGTGTATTT
>JZLH01S0218283.1:152540-155040 GCA_001188425.1 Eucidaris tribuloides
TCATAAAAGACACGGGTGGTACCGGCAGACGGAAACATGGCCTGTCCTTGATGTCTAGGTGTCTCTAGTAAACCAAACGATGCAGCGCGTAGGTGGTAGAGACCTTTTAACATTTAAAGGCAAAATTTAGCAATGTTTCTATTCATGATATGTGTGCCTCTGATAAGGTTCAAATAATGAAGCCCTAAAAAAAATTGTGCTTCAAAACTATCGTTTAGCGCTTTAAAAGTGTGAAAGTCTACGAGTACCCAGCTGTGCATGTCCATTTCCCATACTGTGTATACATCACGCTGCCTATCTTACCACTGGGAGCATAACTTTCCAAAGTTTTCAATTTTTGGCTGTATATTTGTCCATTCAATTAGTTATCTACCTCGGATGTCAAAGTTTTACAGTATTTGCTATTGATTTTCCAGCAATGTTACATTGAATCTTTAATTGTCGTAATATGTAGATTAGGAGCAGAAATAGACAAGTCATGTTGTGGGTTTGAACGTAACAAATATTAATTAGGATTTAATGAACAGAAAACATTTTGTAGAAATCAAACAATGGAAGTTTGAGCAAATTTGGACTAGCCGTTAAAGAGATAATCTGTCACCTTCTGCAGATGGCTAAATTTTGATCCAGCATGTGATGTCATACCAGACAGGTCTTTATTGACTTTTGTACATAAATCTTCATAGATTCTTCATGAATACTGAAAACATACGTTTCTTCTTTTTTTTCAGGTACGTGGGGATAAGATAAATCTGCGTATCTCTAACAAGGTACTAGGTCGATTACTTTGTTGCTAGCCATGAAACTTAAAATTTGGCAACTGCCATATATTTTACCACCATCTCTGGCTATCCCGAATATTTAAAGAGAGTATTTGGAGAGGTGAAATGTTCTGTAACAGATTTTTTTTTTTCGAATGATGCCCCATGTATTTTAAAGGCACTGTATAACAATGTTTCCAGTTAAAAAAAATCTGAGCTACATGATTCCCCATGCTGCTAGTGTCTTTGATACAGTCTAAAAATGAAGCCCTGAAAAAATTGCAGTGTAAAACAATCATTAAGTGCTTTAAAATAGTGAAAATCATTGAGAGACCATTCCAGCTTTTCTCCATAGACTGCTGTGTTGCAGAATTTCCTATCGCCCGATATAAAATTAATGTGCCAATTTGTATCTGCACATATTGTACTAGTGACAGCATAACTGTCCAAACTTTTGTGTTCTAGGGTGTTTATTTGTCTATTCAAACACTGTCAGATATGTCAGATAGCAAAGTTTGACAATTTTTTTAACGGGTCTTCCACAGTGTTATATAGTGTCTTTAAGATTGCAAGTCGGTTTCACGCTTTCGCGATCGTCAGGCAGAATGGTGAGGGTTGGTGCTTGCACAGTGAGGTGGATCGTTCTCGTCGTGGTCCGGTGGATTTCTTTTCGGGCGTGGTTGGTGTTTGCATTTGGAAACTATCTATCTCTCTCTATATACATATTTTAGCAAACTTATCACATTACACCACTGGTGTGAATTTTGACAACAAGCAATATTTTTCTTGTATAATACATTATCAGCTTCTGCTTATTTTTATATAGTTTTTTTAAACATGGGGTCTCTTGTGGTACGGTTCATCCAAACTTTGGCCAAAGTTTGTAGGCTGGATTATTAATTATCACTGCTTGTTACTAATTATTGCCATGCAGCGGTTGCTCCTACGCAGTTCCTCTAACCCCATTTTTTTTATGCCAGGGGTGGGTAATAACGGATATTTGAGGGCAACCATGACATACATATTATGTCCGAACTTTTTTAAAAAGAGATGACAAATATAAGCGATTTGAGTTGTCTGGTCTATCATGTAGGCCTATGACTATGATGACATCATATGCTACTGAGTTGCCAACTATGTAGCATGTTTTAAATGATATTTGCAGCATGTTTTTTATCATCCAAAGTAAACAAATATGATTTTTTTTTCAAATTATCCTGTTTTATTTGCTTTATTTAATAGGTTGCAGCTTTTATTTACACTGCTGTTAAAAACAACATCTGTTTTCTCTTAATTCTATATAGACATGTTAATTTGTGTAATTTACCTGTTTATCTATCAAAATATGTTTTCGCCTTCAAAGTGTGATATTTGTAACTGTACATCTGTATGTTTTTGATCAGCAGAAGTTGGCAGCTGTGCTATTGAATAACATGCCGATATACATGTGGAATTATATGAACAAAAACCAATGTCGAATATAGACTGTAAGTCTTGAATTAAGCGTTCAGATTTGGCTTAAATCAGTAATTTCGGAGCATGTCAATCAAAGTTCAAAGATCAAAGTTCAATTCCACATGACTCTAAAACAAACAGCAAAATTACAATCGTACAGTGATAAAAAAAATATCATACAATGCAAATCAATGGTAATATACAAAAACAACAAGATTCGAATAAAAAAACCAAAATACGACTATGATAATAATAAAAAAAAAACATGTAGTGAAATCAACGAA
>JZLH01S0218283.1:160040-173795 GCA_001188425.1 Eucidaris tribuloides
TATCTTCGAATGTTAAGATCATTATATTCTTTTGTATGAGATCTAATCCGTTAGACTCTCTAGACAATGTAAATTAAAACTAAGCTTCGAGCTATGTGAGATTCCTGTTTGTATGAACTTGTTGATATGACTTCAAAACTATGTTTAGTACATTGTATATCTTTATTAAAGTGTGTTTGTGAACGAAATGAATATTATCAAAAAAGCGGGAGGATGATAATAAGACCTAAATATGATACTACGAAAGGCAGGGCTGTGGTGACTATGTGTGTGAATAAAGACGTTATTCAATGCATCTTAAGATGGCAAATTACGGACAATATGTTCGTAATAAGTAATAAATAATAGATATCCCAATTCTAAGCCTATTTAGTAAATAAAATGATCAAAACAGATTGACCTGATTAATATATTATAATCACTCCGTGATAAATACCTCAAAGCTTGCCGTGTAACGAGATGCATCTTATCTCGTATAGTTAAGTGCACCTAGATAGAATACATATAAATAATGTTACTAAAGGAACAAGTGGAAAGTGAAAGAAAAGAAGTCAAGGTGAATACCAGGATCGGTCTGATTCAATGTTTCGGTGGGGGACTGGAGGAAAAGGCGGAGTCCTGAGTCATATATAACATGTAAAAAATAATAAATGTTCAGAAAATATATTGGCACTGTTTGCAAGCATAACATATGTGTTATTATGCTATTGAATTTTTGCGCGCTTTTGAATATGACATGGAAGCCGAATAAAGATCGAATTAATGTGGTGTATTATATACTACATGCATGTTTAATGGTTCTTTAAGATCACAGTTATATTGCATTGCATATTCCAATAAGTATTGAAATAATATATCTATAATCATCAAGATGTATATATTGAATTATTTGAGGGGGACGGTGTGGGTGCAATAGTCGTAATAATGTTTGGGACAGTTCCGATCTATCCTAATTTTCATTGTGAGAGTGAGAACAATGATTTGCAAAAAGAAATCATGAGAATGCCTTTCTAGCTCCTTCTTCTGCCTCCCACGGCAGAGAGAGCACTTAGTCCCAGCGAGGCCGCAACTCCCACCCATGGGCAGAGGGCTGACAAAAATGTAACATTTTTTTCGCTGCTTAGGGGTGAGATTATTACTTCACAATAGCAGAGTAATTCGGTTTCATATTTACCGTAAAAGGGATTTAATGGTTTGGAAGACTCCAACAAACGAACAATGCATTGTTCTCGACGCGTCTCAGAAAGAAGACACCCCGGAAGAAGAAACGCTCCTACTTCATAGAAGTGTAAGGAGGAACGCCCATATTTTAATAAGATCACTTATGTTATGGATTGATTATTCTTTGTCATTCCTAAAGGGCGTTTATTCTTGTAAACATCTTAAAAATTACTGTCATGAGAACTTTTCATTAGATTGGATATAATGATGTGGAGAAAAGGCATGATTTTGTAGTACTTATCTTCTTACCAATGTCTAATGAAAATAGGAGGTCTTTTTATTGAGGGGTGTGGTCTTCTTTCTGAAACTTCAGAGAATACATGTCATTCCTTGTTTGCTTGAAAGCTTTTCAACATCAAAATCGTTTGAGGATACGAAAGCGATTCGATTTTAGTGGCACTTACACCCACACCTATAGGGTGCGAAAAAATAGTTGAAGTTTGTTCAGCCCTCTGTCGTGGGTGGCGCTGCATTTGATATCTCTCGGCTTAGAGAAGAGAGGAGAAAGAATATTCATTGATGTCTTTTTCAATTTATTGTATTGTTATTTTGCGCAATATAAACGCAATTAGGACAATTTATAGAAAGGCCTTGAACTTAAAATGCATACGTTATAGTGATGTTGCAATACTATAGGAGGGTACGTTACATCATGTAGTAATTGGACGCTAAGTGTGTATCACTCTTTGGGCGTGATCGGTAGATTTGCACGCTGGTTATGTTTGGTAAGGAGATCAATATTTAGAGGGTTATTTAATGTACAATATGATACTATTCGATATCCTTTTAGGATATACTTACCACTCTCTATGCCTTTTTTAATTGATGTTCCTCTGATGGGTGTAGGTAGGTATTAATGTCACAATGTAACTTAAAGCACGGCTTAAATATACACAGTTAAAAACTTGAGCTCATAATCATCCATGCTCCAAGTGTTTTGATAAGTTAAAAATGAAGGCTGAAAAAATGTATTTTATAATGATGATTTGGTGGGCTTTAAAAGTGCAATCTACAAGCATTCAAATTGACGGGATTCACCTGCCATTTCTCCTATTGTACGTTCTGTGTGAGATCTAGGCTAATTTTATATTACAGTGTAGATATTGTTTATCCAATGCATACCTTGCCATTGGCAGCATAACTTTCACTTTTGTATTTAGGGTGTATTTTGTTGTTTTGAAACACTATCTGTAGCGAAGTTTTTAACAATTTTTTTTAGATTGAAGGCTCACAATGTTTAGCGCTTTCACTCTAAGAAGAATATCACACCCAGCGCATAAAGAAGTTGCATAGCTCACTTTGCCTTTGACTTAACATTAATAATTCACGCGATTAGAACGTATAACATTGAAGAAACAACTTTTATAATGTGATCGTAGCATGCAACCCAGGTTTTGTTGATAATGGAGGTACTGTTTTGATTGCTAGTCTATGCCTTAGACTGTTGTCTTGCTTGGGTTCCGTGTAAGTAAATTTTGTTAGCATATTCAATTGTACTAGATGGCATTTATGCTACCGATGAGGTATTTCTGTAATATTTCTAGTTTGGTAGATTAGTAATCTATTCATGGATGACGAATACTGAAACAAAATTTGTGTTTTGTTCATCATTCAAATCTAGATGATTCAGACATACTGTAGAAGTAGCCTAATGGATAAAGATTTGTCTTGTGTTTCCCGAGGTCTGCGAAGGATTCCGTAACTATACACTTAGTTATCTAAGAAGCTAACGATATCTTCGAGCTTTTGATGAGAATTTTCTTGAAATGCCTCGCGGCTTGAGTAATGTTTTTTTTTTTCTCCCGCTGAAGATGCATCCCCACCGTTCTGTTATTTTTTATATAAAATGATCCCGACCCATTAGTCTCGATTGCCGCAGAGAGCATGTAGATTCTAGACTCTGAGTTTCTGTGACCAGCCGCAGAACTTGAGCGATTGCACATTTGTAATTTTTTCGCTTACACTCGTTTTGGAAAGTGGTTTAGGCGGAAGTGTCTCATATTTAGGAATATTCTAAGCTTTGAGTATATATCTGGCGCTAAACAATTAGTTATGTGATCACAAAAGTACCGCTCTTCGTCATTTTTAATGGCAGTACAACACACACAAAAACATGTATGTGCATGCTGGAACGTTGTATTAAATTCTGAAGATTTTGCTTATAGAAGATGAGTGAGGTTCTTGGACTTACTTCCTCCTGGTCCAGTGTACATTAACATTTAAAGGCATTATATAACACTTTGGAAGAACGTTTAAAAAAAAGTAAACTTTGGCTATGCTGATATATTGAAATTTTTGAATGGAAAATAAACCCCTAGAATGCAAAAGGTTAGACGTTATGGCTGTCCCAGTAAAATATGTAGCAGATAAAAATCGCATATGATTATTCTCAGCTGAGAAAATTCTGCACACAGACTCTATGGAGGAGAATGGAAGCGGTTTTCAATATATTTCCACTTTTTAAAGGGATAAAAGGGAATGAAACCCAGACATCAACTTGCATTCAGAGAATAGATAAGAAAAAGATAGGAGAAAGATAATGGTGAAAGTTTTAAGCAAATTTGACTGACGTTCAAGGTTATAAATGTTCAAAGTTTATATATCCTTATGTATGGAGGATTCTTAAATTGGCAAACTAGCCAGTTTTTGAGATGAATTGTGGAAATCGATTGGTTTGTACCAACATTTTCCAAAGTTTACGGTTTTTCGAATGTTAGTTTGTGAAGGTAATCAATTCTTCGAAAACATGTACAAATTATTTGTTGCTGGAATACTTGTAAGACAAGCATGAGGGCTAACAGATATTTCGTTAAAAAAAATGAGATTAAGTGAAAATTTGTGTACACGCAATGGGAGTTTTCAAGTTTCATCTCAAAAGTGGTAGAGTGCCATTAAGATCTCCATTAATGATTAAATAACTTCGAACATTGTCTCTTGAAGTCAGTTCCATCCAAATTTGTCAAACTTCAGGTGTGTAGTATTTTTTTATTTTTCTGTAATTTTGAGTAGCAGATCTGGTTTCATTTGTTTAATGATCGTTTTTGAACTGCAATTTTTTCAGGGCTTTCATTTTTAGGGACTTATCCAGAGACATCTGGTAAGCATGAATGAATCATGAACTCAGGTTTTTAAATGGAAAAATTGTTATAGATGCTTTAAGGTCAGGTATTGATATATTCAATTGTCGCTTCCAACATTATCCTTTTACGCGTTTATAACTTTTGTGTAATATCGATCAGCAATGTGAAATTTGTTAGCCATAATTAGTTTGCATGTGTAAATTTTACTCATTTTCATGCATGAACATGCGTTTTCAGAATATTTTGCTGCACAGCAACCAGATCTTAATTCGTAATTTGTTACTAATGGTTTTAGATAGGTAATTAATTTTCATTTGGACGTCTGGTAGCTCTTTTGAATCGTCTCAAAAGAATGTAAATATTGCGGCTCGAATCATTACTTGCGCGACCTTCTGAAAATTACATCAATCTTCTCCCTATATTATGTCTGAATTTTCGACTCCCCTGAAGAAGGTTTGGCTGTTGATTGCTGCAGAATAATGGTTGGCAGCAGACTAACTATGCTGGCTTCAGTTAAACACGATTACAGAATTGTCTTCAAAATTCTACTTTTTTATGTACCATGTAGGCATATGTAACATTCATAATCGGCTGTATACGCACCTCATTCGTTCCAGCAACATATTGTTTATAATAAGGATCAAGGGTACAAAATATTCTTCTCTGTTGGAAACATTGCGGATCAGTACGGGTAAGAATGAAGTGATGACCCTCTAACCAATTACAGCGTGTTGAAAAAAGTAGACACTCAGAAAAAAATATTACGGCAAGATTTTCATGATGCTTAGAGATTATATTTTGATATGAATATTTTAACCTTGGACTGTAAGTATCTGATGAAGCTATTGGTATTGAAGTTTTCACGGCATGAGTGAGCACAGGCAGCTTTTGTCGAGCAATAGGCAAAATGCATTTGCGCATGAGAAATTGTCGTTCTTTAGTCTATGTTTAATAGCCTACAGACGGTTCTGCAGAAGCTCTCACCTAATGTGCCAAGGATGCATCTCAGCATGCTCAGAGAAGATGTAATATCATTTTTTGTGGAAAAAAGAAAAATGAAGCATGATTAGAAGTACCCCCCTAAAAAAGGAGAAAATGTTCTGTTTGCAAGATGAACCGTGAACTGAAGAAAATGGATTTTTGTTTTTGAAGGGTAGGGTGGGTTGTTCTGAATCTTCTTATTTTTGCTAGCATCTAAATCCTCAGCATGGCTCAGAGAGAGCTAGATAATTTGTGACAAGAGACATAAGGAATAATAGATCAATTATAACGAACCGGCCTGAAAAAGAAGAACATGCAATTTTTTTTCATGCTTGCAAGATGACATTCTCTTCTTTAATGAGGGTATATCTTGATCAGTGCTTCATTTTTGTCCGCTTTTTTGTCACAAAATTGATATTTAGTCTTCTCTGAGCATGCTGAGGATTCATCTTGTGCCTCAGTTGAGAGTTCGCAGCACGGTCTGTGAGGCATTAACATTGACTAAGAACATTTCTGTGGTCAAATGCATTTTTGGCATTGGCAAAAGGGGTGGTGCTACACTCATGTGTAAAATACTTTCAATGCCAAAGTGGATCAGATAGTTGGTCGAGTAAAATATTAATATCAAAAATAATGCTCAAATACGAAACAATTTTAATATATTTTTTTTCGAAGTGTTACTTTTTTTGATACACGCTGTATATTGTTTTGTAAATCTACCCGCATGAAAACTGCTTTAAACCTGGATTCTCACGTTTCTTTCTGTATCCAATATGTTTCCTGTGCTATATTTGTATTGCGCCATGAGCCTGAAAGATGTTAATATGGATTTTTGGCACTGCATTGGGATATTATTATTATTATTATTATTATCATGTATTATTATTATTTTATTAGTTATTATTATTTTCATATTATTATTGATTATTATTTATTATTATATTATTTTATTATTATTATTATTATTATTATTATCATTATTATTATTATATTATTAATTATTTATTATTATTATTATTATTATGATTATTATTATTATTATTATTATCATCATGATTATATTATTATTATTATAATTAGAGCGATGTTCAACGGGATGACACTCAGGGTTGAAACTCGCGAGGTGAAATTAAATCAAAAAGTTAACTTTCTGTCAAGTTGTGTCACACGACGGCTGACAACCGAAAATCACTTCCGTGTGCATTACCTCCGTTTCATGATTCAAAGCGGGTCAAACTCGATTCGCAACACCGAAGCTGTCTGCCGGACGACACTCCAATAACACTTCGGAGTTTATGATAATGAGTATCGAAACAGTCACTGACAACTTTTTGAGGAATTTCAGAACTTTTAACCTAAAAGGGAGAGGCGGGCCAAAACTAGCAGGGCATAAGTTAAGAATAAATGACATTTGTGAGTATTGTAAGAATGTATGGTATGATGGTGAAAACTACACTCACGGTTACTGTGTGGATACTCACCCTCATCAGGCCTATAAATTAGTTAATTTGTGTTTATTTTACGTGCTTTGTGTTTTACTTTGACAAACTTGCAGAAACAGCTATGGGGGGGGGGGGGCTTATCATTCAAACAGTGCTCAGTAGACGGTGCGACTAACCACGTCGCGTGCATGCTTTGATCAGGATTTGGCATGGTCAGCTCCTGCAGTGCACGTGAATCTGATTGGTTGGCAAAGAACTCACATTTTCTTAATTATGCTGTTAGTTTGTGCGCTCTCGCTTTTAGCCACAGGATACATGGTGGAGGTCAATTAAAAAAATGTGATATGTGAGGCTAATAGTGTATTCTAAATGGAGCAATAAACACTCTAGAATACTAAAAGTTTGGGAAGTTATGGCTGACAATGGCATCGATTATGGATAAATAAACAATTTGCACTTCCGGTGATAATAAATAGTCTACTCTGCCACAGTAAGTTATGGCAGGTGAATCGATCATTTGATTGCTTAATAGATTTTTTAAAGCATTAATCATCATTTGAAATACAAGACACTTAGGCAAGGATTATGTGCTTCAGCAATTGTTTAACTGTGGTCAATGTTAAGCTTGTGGCTTTAAATATGCTTTTGTTTAACGGACAAACATGTTTTCTCTTTTGTTGTTGTTTGTTGTTGATTGTTTGTCTTATATTTTTCCAAGTAGCCGATAAAAAGTCATAATTAGGCAGCGTGCTGCTCGGTTTGATATTCTTAACTTGTTTGCAGGATATCAGTGGGAAGGTACGGGATTCTTAATATTCAGTATAGGCAATGTAGGCCTTAGGGTAGGCCTGTCATCTACGACATATCGCTTGAGTTTTTTAATCGTCGGTTCACAAACTTTAGCTTATTCATCAACAATATGTAGATATACCGTATTTTTAACAATGAATGATTCACTGACGCCTACATGATTGAACGGCAATGTGTCAACGAAAACTATATGGAGATGGGGGTGTGTCAACAACCTTTCTGCCGTTGAAAGCGGCGTGGGTGGGGGTGGGGGGGGGTACTGTAGGTTTTGCAGTCATCCAGACTCGCCTATTAGGAATTATCACAAGGCATACTGTAGTCATTAAATATACCTTAATTGCAGAGATTTAAATTAAATCCGATTCGGCTGTGATAGAGACCAGTGACTTTAGGTTAATTTAAATTTTAACGATTACATTTATCTAAAATGCTTAAAATTTATAATATAAATTTAAAGCTGGCATCCTAATGTTAATTAAACATGCCCTTTATTACAATTCTGAGTTAGTGCTTTCGCAGATGGTGATTTGTGTGGATTTTGTTAGAGGTGTTCGCTGTTGTCAGCTACACTCCTGTGGTCAACTCTTAATTAGGTACTAACAGATTTTATTTTTTTTTTTATTATGATTGTTCCGCAATTATGAGTGCTTCAATGCTTTAACTCGCTCAATATCTCGCCTCACGATAATAGATTTTTTTGATCAAGTCTAGAAAAACTTGTTGTCTTGCAACGTAGGTGAGGGCGGTTAGGTGAGAATTGGCCAAAAAATGCAGAATCGTTAACATGCGCGTATTAGTGTCTGAGTGATGTTGTTTTCTCATAGTGCACAGTATGATGCGTGCACGGACGAGTTCAAGAATATTATTCATATGTGCTCATTGCGAGAGTTCAGCAAGATTTTGTATTGCATATCGGCTGAACAGTAAATTAAGATAAAGCAGTAAACATGGGGAGTATGTTCATTTACACTCTGGCAACGCTCTCAGAAGTAGAATTTGCGAACAAAATCGTTTGTGCATACCTCTTGGGAGCGATTATAGACTGAGACCAAATGAAAGGAACATTCGCGCATAATAAACAGTGATTAAGGCATGATCTATTCATGTGGTTTCGGGTATAGATCAGTAACTTTCAACTTTCAAAAACTTGTTTGAAGTGTGGCTATTGTACTGTTGGTTCATGGCAAACATAACAATGTATGGACTATCCTGCGTATGAATTGATCGATGCATATAAATCCTGAGGACATTGCATTCAAAACATACCCGTAGAATTAATCTTGCGATAAAGGAAAATATAGTCTTGATCGCACTGTTTGACTTTCATGTTATCAAGTGCGCTATTAAGACGTTGGAGACATTTGATTTCCTATAACACGCATTTTTCATAGACTCCAAGACGAGTTGTTGTACTTAGTCTCGCACGTTTAGACAAGTCAACGGAAGAATTGTGATACAATACTCATTTAGTCTCAAGAGGATTAGGGAGTCAAAACTTAATATATGCAATAAGGTACGTGAATATTAATATTTCTAAATGGTTTGCAGGACTTTTTTTTGACCTTTCATGTATGTTTTATGAAAGAATGGGCAAAAATCACTCTGTAAAAAAAGGCAAACTCGAGAGTTGATAGAAATTGGAATATATTTTCATGGCTGATATTCAGAGTCGTCTAGACTTTACGAAGAGGCTATGGTTTGTTTTACTCAAGCATGAAATGTTTATACTGTCAGAAGATTATAACAATCATGTTCCTATGCATCATGCTCGATTATCACAAAATGCTTAACGCAAACCCTAACTGATACAGCCACCACACATACGTTTCTAAGTCAAGTCGCCTTTTTCGGCAAAAGTATTTTGCATTAAAGCAAATGCATGCATCAATTTCGTGAGGTCATTTTTCTGAAAGGATTGTTTTTTTTTATAACTATTTTATTATTGCTTTGATCATTTTCGGATGACAGGGTGAGAAAAGTGAACTTAATAGTTTACCACTCGGGCATCCAGTCCGGTAGTTGAATATGGTATGTGAACAACAGGGTTTTCACGCACCTTCTCTTTTCGATGAAGTGGCGTGGGTTCTTTTAGGTGTGAGGTGTTTTTTTTTTTGTCTACACGGACGCGTCGGTTTACGTCGCTATCCGAGGGCGGGGCGGGTAGAGGACGTAAAAGATATGCCTTATATATGCACGAGGGACGTTTTATATATTTCCTAATGCTTTGAATGTCACTTTTTGGGGAGCGGCTTTAGCAATGATATAGTAGCCTAATGTAACGTTGTAATGAGACTGAATTAGTAAATACATATTTTTTTATTTTTTGGGGGCTGATATAACTAATAATGCGAAAGCATGAGTGGTTCCGCTAGCTTGAATACAACTAACCCAAGCTTAATTGAACATACTAGCATCGCTACCCCCCCCACACAAACACACTGCCTGCAGTAAATGTAACCTCGGATGTTGAATCAGAAAATTCAGATATGTATGATAAGTGGCTTTTATGTATACTTTAAACCTCCGAATGATGTATGTGTTATTATAGACATGGAATGTTATATATGCGTTGAGAGTATGTTCTGTTTGTAAAGTTTATAAGTGCATATGTTTATTATTATTATTATTATTATTCTGGCATTTTAACGCCATTCTATTCTGCTTTCTTTTGAAACTATGTATATGTGTTTGTTTATTCCATTGTCAAAGACGTGGAACTGGCGCGCGCAAAATCACTGTAACAGGGCTAATATCTTTGCCCCCCGTTTCATTTCCGTTTCAAGCTTTTCTTCATCGTAAATATTTCGTTGGCCTCAAGTTTTAACATCCAACACAGAATAGGAATCCGGTTCCGTAGCCAACGGGTTATTACGTACACTCTGACCGCCTCCATCATTGCAATCGACTATCATTCTACATGGGCACAACTACTATTTGCAAGGACGGACGGGGTTTATTAGTTGGAAACGCTAATGGAAGCATCGATTGGAAACGTGAATGTTGTACAACATAATTGAAGGTGGTCATGCGGTCCATCGGTATGGAAGAGCAAACTCTATATATTTGGAGTGTAACACCCCCACGGTGTGTGTGTGTGATGGGGGGGGGGGATCAGATTATAGAAATTTTGAACAAATTGAAAAATGGGACCATGTCTTAGGATCTTTTTGATGAAAGGGGACGTATGTTCTCGGTTTTTCTTTGAAAGTCATCCTTCCAAGCGGCATGCCGTATCCCAATATATTGGGGTACTCCACCCCTCCCGGGGTAACACGCCGTGTAAGGGCACATAAACTTATGTGAATTTATTTCTTGTAAAAAGAATAAAATACTGGAAGGTCTGTGTACCGGTCATGCGGTCTAAAGAATCAAGATTTTACGGTGAGATTGCTAGCGGAAGCAAGGTAAGAGAAAATAATAGTACAACTCTTAGTCGGTACAGGCATCATGATATTCATGATATACATGTGCAATTTGAGCGAACGAAGCCGCGTAGAGGTGGGATAGCGAAGGGTCAACGGGAAAGTTTTAGCACTAAATGTCAGCTGGAATCTGAAAAAATGTGTTTAGACTATTAATGTGTAGACTGTTAGTATGTGTCGCCCCCCCGCACCCCCCCACACCGGGTGTTTGTTATTAACCAAGACATGAGGTGATCAAAATGTAGCAAGTTATAATGTTATACCGGCGATGACTGCAGTTACTTTTGATGCGTAATTGTTCGCTTCCGTAGTCATTATTTTTAGTCTACAAAAACGTGCATATTGAATTATATTTCCATTAAAAATTCAACATTGAAAATGTAATGGCGTCGAAAAGAATGATATAAACACGAAGTATTGGATATGGTAGTTTAAAACTGTGTAGTTTAATCACGCGTGGAAGTGGCATGACTTAGATTGAATTCATATTACATGCATAATTGATCTCTTTCCTGTCTTTTCTATTTTTTTCGTTGTTGGTTTTCAGAGTGGCGTACGGCTTTTTGGGTCGTTATTGGGGGGGGGGGCAACCAGTGCGTGCAGCGAAATTGCATTTTTGAGATGGTGGATTTTAGCGCTGCGAAGCTAAACGTGGGATAAGGGGGGATAAGGGTCCCTGTCAAGGTTGTTTGTTTTTTGTTATTTTTTGCGTTGAAAATGTATTAAACAACGCGCGTTGAATGTATAGGCTTATTTTAAGTGAATATGTGTTTGTATTTGTCATTGTGGTGAAAAGGCAATTCGCGAGCGAGCTCGCGAGGAGCGGGCTTTGGAAAACTTGAATTCTATGATGAAAATTGGTTTTGGCAGTGCCTAGCAGATAATATATTTCAAAGGGAGGGTTGCTTATAGTGAAAGGGACTATGTATAGGGGAATGGGTGAGCATGCCTAACGGATTGGTTCGCAGGGTCCACTCATAAATTCGCGTGGGTCCCGTGCGGATGGCAGTGAAGGCTCTGAATCAGGCTTAACGTTTATGTCATTAGTGGTGAAAAGGCAATTCCGGCGAGCGAGCGTAGCGAGGATCGTTTGAACATTTTGAATTCAAGAGAAAATGCATTTCAGGCGCCGTAGCGATTTCAAAGAGGGGTGGGTAATTAAAAATGAAGTTCCAATAAAATGGATGACAGGGCAAGGGCTGACCTCTAATGGATGGGTTCCAGGGTTTCAGTATATGGTCGGTCTAAGTTGGGGTAGGGGGTTGCCCCCTGAGTCATGGTTCCAGCAGTTTTAGATATTTTGTCACTGTGGGCAACAGGAAAATGGCGTCAAATACAAATAACCCCATTTTTCAAAATTGTAACTTTCTTCATAGGTATGAATTCAGTAGTCTGAATGCCGGTGGCAGTTTATTTTTCATAATGTGGTGATGATTTTTGTTGGGGGTTCAGGGGGCGGAGACTCGAGCATGATTCGATCGGTTATAAGTTATTGTGACTGTTTGATAACACGTTTTTTTTTAAAATGGATCAGCTAAGTCGACAACATAAACAAAACAACCCCCCACTAGAACTGTTTGGGACTTCCCGGTATAAATGTATATGAATGATGATAGAAGATGATTTTAAAACATGGCGGTAATCATGTCGGGGGTCAGAGGGCGGAGGCCGCTGGAGCTTCGATGGGTTTACAGTTTTAATGAGACTATTTGACGCCCTGTCATGCACCGTTTCGTGAATTGGGCCTTCATCCAAGATAATAAAACCAATTATATGAATGGTTCTTTTTAACGCAGCCGCTACGGTACGATTCTGAGTTCATGGGTTTAGCGGTTTTACATGTTTATATGAGACTATTTTGACCTGTCATCATGTTTCGTGAATTTAGGGCCACATTCAGAATAATAAAAAGTGATAGAAATTAGTTTTTAGCATTCTACGAACGACAGATTTTGAAGGGGAAAATGTCCGGGAGGGAGAGGGGGATATCTCAGTTAACGATGATAATTGGGAAAAGCTGATATCAATTGATGGCACAACCTATACTACATTTGAATTAGGTTCAAAGACGTGTTTTCTCAATTAATATTAATTGCTTCAGCGAATGGGCATGTTACATCCGCGGAGTTTATGAGTTATTGACTAGCACAGAACCAGAACAAATAATAAATAGAACAGTTGTAAGTAAAGGTAACAACGAGGACTTCCGCTGAATGTCTATTTCAGAAGGTGGCACTATAGCACAATTTCTAGGCTCGGTTGGCTCAGTTTTCTTTTTCTTTTTCTTTTCTTCTTGTCTTTTTTTCTTCGGTTTGTTTTTTTTTTTTTTGGGCTGACGATTTGAAGGAGGGGGGGGGGCAGTGCCCCTCCCGTAGTGACATGAATACAATTTTGTAGGATGCAGAATGGCGCACACGCAAGGTGTGCCCGTGGTTTGATGAGTTTTGAGGAGGAATTTCTTCGCACATTGTTTGTATTTTGTAATATTTGCGTCAGCTATGCTGGTTCAAAGTATTTAGCGGTATCTCGAGGACGCGTTTTGAGAAGGACGATAATTCTTTAGAGAGAGAAGCATCTGTATTTAAAAATGTAACGATTATAAAAAAGCAATCCTATGCAACGCTATACTCTCGTCAAGATTTAAAAATTATTCAGATTCATGAAAAGGCCTGCAAGCGCATTACAAAACATTTATAGATTAAGCAGCTTTAGCAGTTTTTGATTAGATTTAAATAAAAAGAAAAGGCTTACGCTGATAGTCATTTAAAATGTGATTTAGATCCTTCTACTCGGCTCATA
>JZLH01S0218283.1:185048-199431 GCA_001188425.1 Eucidaris tribuloides
GATCGTGCGTGCATCGTGCAATCACCGTACGATAATCGTGCCACTAATCGCACGTCCAAGAGCGAATTTGCATAGATACGAGTAGTGGTAAACTGATCGCGGGTAGAGGTACGACAAATGGTAGCTCATCGTACGATACGTGATCTTGACTTGCGAATACCTGGAGTGTGATGAACACATTTTTGTTTCGCCCAACGGAGGTGAAGGCGAGACTAAGGGATCCAAATGTCGTCCGTCCGTCCGTCCGTCCGTCCGTCCGTCCGTCTTCGTCACAAATGTTAAAGTTTACGAGCAAGAGTCTCTCATGACATATAACTTGGTAACTGTTGGTCCAGTGGTGACCAAACTTGGGTGGTAGATGCACTCGGGGTACCATCATGTTTTTGTGTGGTTGGAGGTCACATGTTGAGGTCGAAGGTCATTTGAGGTCAACCTTAAAGTTTACGTGGAAGACTCTCTTTTGACACATAACCTGGCAACCGTTGGTCCAATGGTGACCAAACGTGGGTGGTCGATGCACTAAGGGTACCATCATGTTGTGGTGCGGTCGGAGGTCACATGATGAGGTCAAAGGTCATTTGAGGTCAAATGTTAAAGTTTACTTGCAAGACTCTCTTGGGGGACCTTCTTGTTATATTGCCATCAGAGCTCAAATTGTAAGGTCAAAGGTCATTTTAGGTCAAACGAGGTGTAGGGATGTACTTTGGGAAAGTAACCTTTCTGTAGTCACGGGTGGGCGAGACACATTCTTGCAATTGCCTTAACTTTATAGTATTGATAATTGTTGCTGCTGTATTATGTATTGTGATATAGTGTGAAACATTTGTAGAACCACAAAATACAAATTCCTTGTTATTGCAACAGAAGCGTGTGATTTGTTATGTCACACATTCTCGATATTTATCTCACAATGAACCATCATTTAAATACTCTGAAAATATAACATATACACACCTTACAAACATGTATATTCATGTTTCAATCATTTCCCCATCACTATTCAAAACAGGTTTATTTTGAATTCAACCATACATACATTCATATCAAACCCGCCATTCTTAAAACTATCACTTAGAAAACCCTACAATATTCTTAGGTCAAAATCTATTCGGCATCATGGACCAGATATCTGGAACGCCTTGCAGCAATTCTTAAAACAATGTTTCCCTCTTAACTCATTCAACGCGTCTTAAACAAACATATGCAAGCCTAATTAATCTAAAGGCCTACTGCAAATATGAGGCCGCTGCCCTAGTGAAGCTTTCACAGTCTCCTGCATACTTTCAGTTTATCTCATGAACTACAGGTATTTATATGTAATATGTTATTGCATAATTTAATTGTTTATTATATCGTAAAATTAAGAATTATATTGCCGTGGCTTTGATATTACCAAATAATGTAATATGACACGCAATGTTATGTTTTGTATTGCCATGTTGTTTTGTTTGTAATTATTGCATTGAAAAAAATACCGAAATAAACAAATCAAAATCTTAAATCAAATAAAGCGAATGCCACAGGTGGAAGCCTTTGGTTGGTGTTCATGCATTTATCATTCCATTCAGACCTTTTTTCACAAAGGCATAATTTTGCGTATCCAAATACCAATCGTTGTTTCATATGAAACAAGTAAACCCACGACGTCCGTGCGATGGACACAAGTAATCGTACGATTAAGTACCATTTATCGTAAGTGATCGCACGAATGCCTGCCACTAGTTGCAGCCATTCGCTCCTTTGTTTGCCATTAGCCGTAAGTAATCGCACATTTGCCCACCACTTGCCGCAGGTAATCGCAGGACTGGCTGCGACTAGTCTCAAATGAACGTGCCACTAGTTGTGCGATAAGTGGCAGGTATTCGTGCGATTACCTACGGCAAGTGGCAAACGGGTCGCACAAGTGTGACCATACAGCGCAAATCGTGCGAGTTACTTGCGACCTGGCTTCGGAGTCCCTTGTCGTACGATTCATTTGATCGCAGGTAGTCGAAACTGCAAGTGTGACCAGGGCCTACTATTACTCCTCCTCCTCCTACTACTACTACTACTACTACTACTACTACTACTACTACTACTACTACTACTACTACTACTACTACTAGTAGTAGTAGTAGTAGTAGTAGTAGTAGTAGTACTATTAATGCTGCTGCTACAACTACTACTACCAGTGGCAGACACATGATTTTCCAGGGGTCAACAAAAATCATGGATGTCCCCACGATGCAAGTAAGCGACGTAAGGACGTTTTATAGTAGTAGTAGAAGCTAAAAAAGTAGTACTAGTGCTATTTCTAGTAGTTGTAATATTAGTACATATAGAAGATGTAGTAGTCGTAGTAGTAGTAGTAGTAGTAGTAGTAGTAGCGGTAGCAGTAGTAGTAATAGTAGTAGAAGTAGTGGTAGTAATAGTAGTAGTCGTAGTAGTAGTAGTAGTAGTAGTTGTAGCAGTAGCAGTAGTAGTCGTAGTAGTAGTAGTAGTCGTAGTAGTAGTAGTAGTAGTAGTAGTAGTCGTAGTAGTAGTAGTAATACTAGCACTAGTAGTACTAGTACTAGTAGTAGTAATAGTAGCAGTAGTAGTAGTAGTCGTAGTAGTAGTAGTAGTGGCAGTAATAGTAGTAGTAGTAGTAGTAGTAGTAGTAGTAGTAGTAGTAGTCGTAGTAGTAGTAGTAGTTAGTGTGTACATAGTGTGTATGTATGTATGTATGTATGTGTGTGTGTATGTATGTATGTATGTATGTATGTATGTATGTATGTATGTATGTATGTATGTATGTATGTATGTATGTATGTATTGGCGGTGGTGGTGGTGGTGGTGGTAGGGTAGTGATGGTGGTGGTGGTGGTAGGGGTAGTGATGGTGGTCGTCGTGGAGGTGGTGATGGTGGTGGAGGTGGTGATGGTGGTGGTGGTGGTGGCGGTGGTGGTAGTGGTAGTGGTAGTGGTAGTGGTAGTGGTATTGATGGTGGTAGTGGCGGTGGTGGTGGTAGTGGTAGTGATTGTGGTAGTGGTGATAGTGGTAGTGGTAGTGGTAGTGATGGTGGTGGTCGTGGAGGTGGTGATGGTGGTGGAGGTGGTGATGGTGGTAGTGGTGGTGGTGGTGATAGTGGTAGTGGTAGTGGTATTGATGGTGGTGGTGGCGATGGTGGCGGTGGTGGAGGTTGTGGTAGTGATTGTGGTAGTGGTGCTGGTGGTGGCGGTGGTGGTGGTGGTGGTGATGGTGGTAGTGGTGGTGGTGGTGATAGTGGTAGTGGTAGTGGTATTGATGGTGGTGGTGGCGATGGTGGCGGTGGTGGAGGTTGTGGTAGTGATTGTGGTAGTGGTGCTGGTGGTGGCGGTGGTGGTGGTGATGGCGGTAGAAGTACCGCTACTACTACTAGTACTACTACTACTACTACTACTACTACTACTACTACTACTACTACTGCTACCGCTGCTGCTACTTCCAACAGCAGCAGCCCTACATGTAGTAAAGAAAAAATAGTATTATTTTTTTGCTTTGTGTCGTCGTTGTTGTAGAACGATACATCCTGATAATTAATACAATACATTATCTCCGGTGTTACATAAGTACGTATTTGAACTTGTGATATTTTTGTCTTGAGTTTTGTAGAAATTGACAAGAAAAAAACCTTCACAATATGTCTGTAGAAATGGCCTTGGGAATTTGTATTACATCTTGCTTGTCTGATTTTATCTTACGGCTTCATTTCCCCTCACGACTAATGAGGCAGTTTGTTTGTTAGTTATGTAAACGGAAAATCTGCAAACTGTTTCGAACGTCTTTGTATAATGATCCATATTTAATGATCATGGTATTTTTCTTAAAATAAATTGATATGAATGTGTCCCTTACGTATTGTGACATCAAGGTATTACATCATACATCACACACACACATCACACACACACACACACACACACACACACACACACACATATGTATATATATATACATATATATATATACAATAAGTTACACAAATAGGCATTTTCGCGAAATTGATTAGTTGAAAGAGGAATGTATCTACTTTTAAACTGCTAGGTCTTAAGAAAGCATTTTGATTCCAGCGATGACTACTTTATATCATATTCCGTGTAAAATATATTGGGACATAAATACAGTCCTGGACAAAAGTTTTGAATATGGTTTTTTCTTTGCGTAGCCCTGTTTTAAAGTGCAGATTTCTTACAAGTGATGATCAATTACCCCTGCTGAACATATTATTACTAAGTTGAAACGAGCTTCACTCAGGGGCGGCGCCAGGATAAAATTTTAGAAAGGGGGAAAAATCCATAGGGGGAAATTTTGCCTGTCAAACAAATTTTTTTACTAGCCAAAATGCAAGCCCAACATCGTCCGACAAGCGGGGGCAGGGAGCTGACGACGACAAAAAGCATTATTTGCCCGCCATTTTTTTTACTAGCAAAATCAACAAGAATAGGGGAAGCGATATTTCCGAAAAACAGTAAAATTCCCGCCATTTTAATAATAAGATAGGGGTGCCCGCCCACCCCCTGACCCCCTGTGGTGCCGCCCCTGTCTCTACTTCAGAACAAGAAACCTTGGCGGGAATTTCACTGTTTTTCGGAGAGAAAAAAAAGAGTAGTGATAAGTGAAACTTAAAGCACCGTGGTTTCCATGTAGTTGTCATTAAGGGCAAATGCTAAGTCTTAAGAGATCGTGTAAAGCTGATTAATCTCCGTGTCGAACAAAAGTTTGCCTGACATCAGACATAACACAATTATAAGTAATATCTACACTCACTTGACGCTATATATACTGGTTCCTCCCGCATCCCAGTTGCACTGCATAGTTCTGTGTTTTCCTTACTTTATTGAATGGGGACGTGTCTATCACTGATAAATTAAGGATTTTTAGCGAGAGAGGAGCATTCTTCTCTTAGATTGTCTTAAGAAGAAGTATTTACCCATTGCCCATGCAGAAATAAAGAGTACTTCAATATAATATTCTCTCTATTTATGAAAGCTCACAAGAATCTAACACCACACTATTTTTTTTACGTTAGTCGTAATATTGTTCTTTTTATACAATAATGGTGCTAATATTTTTTTATTTACCCTGGGTAGCCAATTCAGTAATATAGACTCTTCTCCCGCGGGCCTGCATAACATAAATATTATCATTACCCTTCTCTGTTCTGTAATGCCGCGCCTGGCTAGAAAACAGAAGGTACAATTTTTTAAATTCTTTGGTATGACCCGGCTGGGGCTCGAACCCGCGACCTTCCGAACGTGAGGCGGACTCTCTAAGCACAAGGCCATCACACCGCTTAAGAATAAGAAAAAGCAAAGATCGATCCAGTAAAGTATGCGCCAAATCCCACCATTTTATCACAAAAATTGCAAAAGCTCCACATCATGGCAGAGGAGACACCCCTCAACCCCCCCCCACCCGTAAAGACCAGGGTATGACAAGACGGGTGTTATCAAATGAAGATACGAAATATTATCTTGAATTTAACACTGTTGTTGTCATTTAGACCCTCCAACGGATAATTGCCAAAAACTTTTATATCACAAGTACTGAACTGCAGCACTATCTGGTATCTATACAGTGCGTTCCAGAATAAAAAAAACAGAACTCTAAAACAAAGGTTATTGTGTGGAAGCGATGGGACGTATGATTAAAAAAAATATGTTCAAAATAAACTTTGACTTATGCTCTTTCGTATGATACATTAAGCAAACTTATTTATTCATGCAACTCTGAATACCATGCCTTTGAAAATTAATGTTTAAAAAAAAAATTAGCTACACTTGTTGGCTTTGACACTGGGCATTAAGAGGTATCCAACTCTTTACTTTTTAATATGCTGAGGGTCTAAGCTAAAAGTGTAGCAAGTGTTTTTTTTTTACACTAAATTTTCAAAGTCGCGCTACTCAGAGATGCATGGATGAATAAGCTTGCTTAATGTATCATTTGAACAAGCATAAGTCAAAGTTTATTTTAAACATATGTTTTTTAATAATACGCCCCATTGCCTCTGCATAATAAGCCTTTGTTTTAGGGTTGTGTTTTTTCTAGGACGCACTGTATTGGGCTAAACCACAGTTTTTTTCAACTCACGTTGTCTTCGTGAGATATGGAAGAAGAGCAACATATCAAATTTAACACACACCTTTGCCAAGTCATATTGACAGCGACCAAGTCAAGAAAAACAATCATTGGTGCAAGTGATGCATCTTTGTCTCTCTTTCTCTGTCTCTGTTTTTTTTTTCTCTCTATTTAGACCTCCTTGAAATATAGTATGACGGAATGTCTGCGCATCACTATTGTACACATAAATGGCAATGAGTCATGCTGCGTTGGATATCAATAAAATTATTCACCAAGTAGTAAATGTGAATGAAAGTGTAGCTTTGAAAGGTTACCCGAATTTCGTACTACATCCTGAGATGACATTACTTTAAGATATTCGTCTGTCGTAATATGTAAACATCCTTATTAAATTGTCGCATCCTCAATTATTTTATCTGCAATTAACCGAATTTTATTCGGTTGAATGACTTACAGATGCTTAGCAGCCATGCATCATGACGAGATTGCATTATTTGTATGCTGGCTATGCTTATATGGTGCGCAGGCGTAATAAGTGCGAATATTTTATTCTCAAAATTTATTACTCAGTAGCTAGACATTTCTAACGTTTTATATATAACTCTTGAAAATTGGTAAATATATTCCACTGACGCCGGAATTTAGAACGGTAAATTTGGTTTGAATAAAATTAATTATGTGGTAACTTTTGGAAGTCGGAGTTCTCTGCGATTTTGGCTTTTGGCCACGGGGCATTCAGTTACCAGAAGTGGGCCGACTTCATTTACGAAAATGAAATTTCATTGAAATTCAGAGAAGATGCCAGACTGCCATGTAAAGTCAATTGCATGAATTCGAACAACCTTATTACGGTTACCGTTGCAATAAATGTTTACATTTTATGGTCTTTGCATGTACTGTTTTTTCTGGCTTCATACTCATTATCTGGACCAACGATTTGAACACCTGATGATCATTATTGTGTCGTATTGGTTCCTGATTACAGAAATTACCTTGTTTCCTGTATTAGAATGCACACAATGAAATAAACGGAACAAAAATAGCCATTATATTTTTGTTCCATGTAATTCAGAACATTAAGATCTAGAGAGATCATGAAGGGGCTATACATGCAGCAGTGGCTAAAATTAGTTTGGTGAGGTGAGGAATTTTGTGTATTCTAATATGTATATAACTATGTGAGATCAAACACACACACACACACACACACACACATACACACATATTATACTTATACAGCAATACTTGTGGGGTATTGATGTTTGTCGGTGTGTAAGTGTTAGTGTGTCAGTACTACATATACCTTGTGGGGAACATCTCATAGAACCATGTACAATTTTGGATCCCACAAGCATGTCTGTGTAAGTAGAGTTGTCGTTAGGCCCTGGTCACACTAGCAGTTGCGACTACCTGCGATCAAATGAATCGTACGACAAGGTCTCCGCAGCCAGATCGCAAGTAACTCGCAAGATTTGTGCTGTTTGGTCACACTTGTGCGACCTGTTTGCCACTTGCCATAGATAATTGCATGAATACCTGCCACTAATCGCACCACTAGTGGCACGTTCACCTGAGACAAGCAGCAGCCAGTCGTGCGATCACCTGCGGCAAGTGGTGGGCAAATGTGCGATTACCTACGGCTAAAGGCACACAAACGTGCGAATAGATGCGACTAGTGGCAGATGTTCGTGCGATCACTTACGATAAATGGTCGTTAATCGTACGATTACTTGTGTCCATCGAACGAATGTCGTGGGTTCACTTATTTCAAATGAAGTCATAATTGGTACCTAGACATGCAAAATTATGTGTTTGTGGAGAAAAGTCAAGATGGGATGATAACTGCATGTACACCAACCCGCAATAAAGGCTTCCGCCTGTGGCATTCTCTTTATTTGATTTTTTTTTCAAATGCAATAATTGCAAACAAAACAATATGACAAAACAAAACATAGCATTACGTATCATATTACACTATACGGTAATATCAAAACCAAGGCAATATGAATCTTAATTTTATAATATGATAAACAATTGAATTATGCAATAACAAATTTAATATAAATAGTATGTACTTGTAGTTTATAAGATAAACGGAAAGTATGCAGGAGACCGACAAACCATAAACAAAGCTTCACTAGGGCAGCCACCTCATATTTGCAGTAGGCATTTAGATTAGTAAGGCTTGTAAATGTTTTGTAAAAGACGCGTTTAATGAGTTAAGAGAAGGAGAGAGAAGGAAAGAGAGGGGGAGAGAGAGACGTTGCTGTAAGACATCCCAGATATCTGGTCCATGATGGCGAATAGATTTTTTATGTAAGATTATTGTAGGGTTTTCTAATTGATAGCATTAAGAACGGCGAGTTGGATATGAATGTATAAATGTATGGTTAAATTCAAAATAAACCTGTTTTGAATAGTGATGGAAGATGATTGAATGTGTATGCATGCATGAATATGCCTGTTTGTAAGGTGTGATTTCATAGCATTTAAATGAAGAATAAGTGTGAGATAAGTAATAATAATGAGTGACATTACGAATCGCATGCTTTCATAGCAATAATAAGGGATTTAAATTTGTGGTACTTCAAATGTTTCGTACTATATCACAATTGGCCTGCATAATGCAGGAGCAACTGTTATTAATACTACAAAAAATATGTTCATCACACTCCAGGTATTCGCAAGTCAAGTTCATGTATCTTACGATGAGCTGCCATTTGAATTACCCGCGATCGCTTTGCCACTACTCGTATCTATGCAAATGCCCTCTTGGAGTTGAGATTAGTGGCACGATTATCGTACGATGATTGCACGATGCACGCACGATTACTGGCGATTACTTGTCACCTCTTTGTGATCACTTTGATCGCAGCCAGGTTTTTGAACCGGTTTGAAAATCTATTTTCGATCGTACCATCACCTGCGTTCAGTAGCGGATCTAAGGGGGGCAGAGGGGGCACGTGCCCCGGGCGCCACTTTAAAGGGGGCGCAAAAAACGCAAAATAGAGAAAAAGAAAGGGGAGAGACGGAAGAAATTTATGATCCTTAAGGATTATGCGCCCCTTCGTTCCCAGTCCATGAGGTAAATTGCTTTAGAAAATGGTTTTATAGGGTTAAAAATTCAAAATTTTTCCAAAGCTTGGTCGCTCTGCTTCCTCACATATTTTCTTTCATGAATTTGTAATTTCACACCCCAGTATCAATGCAATTCCAAAATTGTGTTTTAAGAAAATGTTCACAATATTTACAAAATGGTAATGACAGTTGCATATAATCAAGCTCTTCTCAAATACAGCACCACAATATACGATAGAATATATAGAATAGCATTTTGCCGAGGTTCAAGATAAAAAAAATATATGTATTTAATTTCGGTTACTTTGCTAAATGTCGAAAATGTTTGCTTATTTTGCGCCTCTTTAGACGAAGTTGTGAACATCATTTATCAATCTCCTGAATTAAAACAGAAATATCGCTCGATCGCAGTGTTCCTTGCTAATTTTCCGATGGATCAAATGTCGAAGAAAGTGCGTTTCTGATGGTTACAATTGCAACGACAATCTACCGCTCGGTCGCTCTGCTCCCTCATGTTTAGGCGGTGAGAATCCTCGGGAGGGGGGCGCAATTTCATTGTTTGCTCCGGGCGCCATTATCCCTAGATACGCCACTGCCTGCGTTCACAGGCGATTACCACAGTTGTCGTACAATAACTTGCACGTTCTAACTGCGAATACTCGCGATCACCTGCGATAACTCGTCGTAATTCGATCGCAGATAGTCACAACTGCTAGTGTGACCAAGGCCTTAGCTAAGCAAAAATCTGTAAAAATGTCTTTAAGGGTACAATTACAAAATGTTGTTATATGATGTTTTAGGCCACTGTGTACTACTGTAGAGGTATTCCTTTGTGGGGTACATGATTTATTCCCCACACGAAGAAAATACCCCCACAAGGGTGTTCCTGTACTCATACGATACCCCACAAGTATAGCTGTGTGAGAACCCGCACACACACACACACACACACACACACACACACACACACGCACACACACACACACACACACACACACACACACACACACACACACACACACACACACACACACACACACACACACACACACGAACACACACACAAGCACGAACACACATACACAGAAATACACGTTCTCCCCCTCTCCCCCCTCTCCCCCTGTCACTTTCCTTTCTATACACACGTCCACGCACAAAAAAAATCACCACACACGTACGTAGTCAAACAAACAAAGATTTTTTCTTTGTGAGAAAGCATTCGATGAAACAGGTCGTACCAAGAATTACCACCCTGGGGATCGAACATGCTCTGATTATTTTCCGTTGACGCCACATTCACGAACCATTTCACATGAAAGATCATTGAAATATTGTTCTTCCAAACATGCCCGCAACGGTACCGATGATATCTCGCTCGCCTAGGACGGGTGGAAGTCAGAGCTGCGGTATTTACCCAGGGAATTATGGGTCTGATTGATGATGGTGCAGACAGAATTGTTGGCTCAGCAGTCGGTAATCCTTTTTTAGAAGTTAATTGATTCAAATTGGCACCTCATGGCCGTCCTTTTCATTAGGCCCTAAATTAAACATGCATGCAATCTGTTGATATTTTATTTAGTAATGCACTTGATGGAGTATCATATAGCCACCGGGGGGGGGGGGATCGTGAGACTTGTACCCATTATCAGTATTGCAAGTAAATTTAACAATTACCAGCAATGTATTACAACCCAAAATTCATATTATAACTTATATATTTCATATATGTATTATGTTCATTTATTGAATTGTTTATATTCATTACATATTTATTTATATAGGTATTATATCTGTTTAATGATATTTATTTATTTTATATTCATTTATTCATTTCAAGTAGTAGAAATGTTGTTAAGTAAAAATATGCTTTGGTAATGATTTATTAATATTTTGCTCTCGTTCACATCTTTGAAAAGCAACAAGATCATTGTTTTAAGTGTCAACGACAAGTTCGTCTACGAAAATGAAATATGGCTCATATTTGTAGATTGTCAATAGCAAGTGAGATTATCAAAAGTAAATGAGAATCAAACCAAAGTAGACCCGACAGCTAGAGCTCTCTAATAAGATAGTAAGATATTAACAAATACATTCGAAGCAAGAATGATTGACCCATTTTAAGATGCATGTTATGTGCATACCTTCAGGTGGTAAGATACAACTAAGGGCAGAAATGGAAAAGAAATTATCAATGTTGTTACCTAGAAATTCACCCCCCTCCCCCACCTTGTTAAATATAAACTAATATAAGTGTCTTGTGTTTTGTTTATTATATATGTTTGATTAACCTTTATTCTTGTAAATATATTTTTGATTATACACTTTTGTGGAAAGATGAGTACGCTATATAATGTAGATTGATATGATTGTAATTTTCCATGATTAAGTAAATGAAGAAATAAGTTATGCCAACCATGATGCTGTAAGAATCGCGAACCATTTCTCTGATTAATTATTTTTAATAAAAGATGATTATCATTTCAAATTATGTTTAGAACACTAAGCTAAACTCATTATTTCAAGGCGAGTGAACACAAAATGTTCTTTATTGTTTGTACATGTGTTTAGTTGCTTTTTATGCAGATGTGAATGTGTAAATTAATTTGGTCATAATTTTATTTGGTTGTTCTGTACGGGTCTTATATGGAACCTTAGATTTTTTTTATTACTGAAAGGGCTCGCCCCCGTATGCCAGGAATTAAGTACATAAAAGTAAACAATGATAATGTAATGTAAGGATTGCATATCATTCCTTTTATTATTTTTTTTAAAGATGATTATTACTTCACACTATGTTTAGAACACAAAAGCTAAAACTCATCATTTCGCAAGGTGAGGGAAGACGAAATATAATTTTAATTTGTGCAAGCGAGTACATGCATTGTCATTATTGCTACCCACTAGCCTAAATGACTGTTTGTGTGTGTATGTGTGTGTGTGTCTGTGTCTGTCTGTGTCTGTGTCTGTGTGTGTGTCTGTGTGTGTGTGTCTGTGTCTGTGTCTGTCTGTGTCTGTGTCTGTGTGTGTGTCTGTGTGTGTGTGTCTGTGTCTGTGTGTGTGTGTGTGTGTGTGTGTGTGTGTGTGTGTGTGTGTGTGTGTGTGTGTGTGTGTGTGTGTGTGTGTGTAGTGTGTTGGTGTGTGTGTGTGTGTGTGTGTGTGTGTGTTTATGTGTGTCTCTCTCGGTATGTGTGTGTGTGTGTGTGTGTGTGGATGCATGCGTGCAAGTGTATGTGCACATTAAAGGGAACCAACACCCTGAGTAATTTATTTGCTGTACATGTAGAATATATTTGTGCCATGCCCTCTACAAAATATTAGCATTTATGATTACTCCGTTTTTTTATTTATTGAGGTTTGAATATGAATTTCAAACAACAAATAAAGTAAAAAACGACTTGGCATAGACTACTCGATCACCCGATACTATCAATCGATCGATCGCACTATCGATAATTTTTTCTGTCAAACGTCTTGATCGATAACAGTTTGGCTAGAGTGCCGCACATACGACGGTCCGGGGACCTGTAAAGTTCACTGTCGGTCAATTTTACTGGTCCGGCCTAGCCAGTTAAAATAAAAACGTTTATATATCGAGGAAAAATGTGCACATAAATTATATTTAGCTCCACATCACGCTAAACAGAAATGTCAGGTGTAGTTATTCGGATTCATATGATACTAAAACAAATTTCAGGTGCTTGCTTTTACAATTGGAAATAAATTGTCAGTGGTAATATTCGGCTCCATATGATGCTAAAATAATGTGTGACATACAAAAGTCATGTAGGCCCCACGGATCGGTTTATATTTGTGGGTAAACGGTATAGTGTTCTCAGCCTGCGCCTTTTGAACTTTAATATACGTCTGCAGTGATTTGTCTTAATAGGGACGCTGTGTTATTGGCAAAAAAACAATGTCAACTGGTATTTTTTTTTATTACACGACTCGGATCCTGTTCGTGCTATTCTTGCGTAAGTAGCGGCGGGAATGGTATTAGGCGGTTTTCGCAACTTCAACGCGGACGTAGAATTTGCGGTCCGTGTGCAAAAATCGAGCGGTTACTATAGTAACAGCGGTCTGACCGCTGCGTACTTGAAATCTACGACGGGCCTTGGCCATTTTTACGTCCGTGCTCAGCAAGAACGCAGAATGGGATCCATCGAGTCAACAACCAATCAGCGGTCTAATAGCAAGGTAAACATCCGGCTTATCATCACAGCATGCATGCTCGAACCCGATATCAAGTTGATTTAGTTGTTATTCTTTTTTTTCGTTTTTCTTTTCTGTATTTCGTTAACTCTTTTTATTTCATTCTCTCTGTATTTCTTTCTTGTTCTTTATTATTTCTTTTATATATCATTCATTAATTTTTGTCATTCTCTCTATCTTTCTTTTTCTTTCTTACTTTCTGTCTATCTTTCGTTCATTTTTTCCATTTTCTTTTTATATCTTTCTTTCTAGTTGTCCATTTTCGTTCATTCTATTTTTTCATTCTCTGTATCTTTCTTTTCTTTCTTACTTTCTGTCTATCTTTCGTTCATTCTTTTCCATTTTCTTTTTATATCTTTCTTTCTAGTTGTCCATCTTTCGTTCATTCTATTTCATTCTCTCTATTTTTCTTTTTCTGTATTACTTTCTGTCTATCTTTCATTCATTCTTTTTCTTTCATTCTCTTTATATTTCTTTTTCTTTATTGCTTTCTGTCTATCTTTCATTCATTCTTTTTCTTTTATTGTTTCTTTCTTTTTCTTCTTTCTTTCTAGATGTCCATCTTTCGTTCATTCTATTTTTTCATTCCTTCTATCTTTCCTTTTCTATGTTATTTTTTATCTATCTGTCATTCAATCTTTTCTTTCATTCTCTCTGTCTTTCTTTTTCTTTATTACTATCTTTCATCTGTCTTTCATTCATTCTGTCTATCTTTCTCTTTCTTTATTACTTTCTTTTGTTTGTCTTCCATTCATTCTTTTTCTTTTATCTATCTTTGATTCATTCTTTTTCTTTCATTCTCTCTATCTTTCTTTTCCTTTATTACTTTCTTTTATCTTTCTTTTATTCATTCTTCTCCTTTCAATCTCTATCTTTCTTTTTCTTTATTACTTTATGTCTATCTTTCGTTCATTCTTTTCTTTCATTCTCTCTGTCTTTCCTTTTCTTTATTACTATCTTTCATCTGTCTTTCATTAATTCTGTCTATCTTTCTCATTCTTTATTACTTTCTTTTG
>JZLH01S0218336.1:16558-37177 GCA_001188425.1 Eucidaris tribuloides
TGTTGTAAGTCTTTTTATGAAGTTTTTTTTTTAAATTAATTAATAGAAAAATAGTCGGGGGGGACGCCGTTCGCGACATTTTTGACCTATTTACAATGTTACATTTACAGCATCCAAAGGGTTAAAAATGCTTATATATGAAGTAAACCTATCTGCAAAGAGCTGCGTTCTTGCTCTATAATCAGATGAGGTATTTTAACACATGTAACCTTAAAGCCTTTTCAACGCCTTTAGAATCTTAGTTTTTGGGGTGTTCCCCGCAGATTTTTCATTAATTAATTTAAAAAAAACCAAAGACATTAGAAATCTATTATTGCAGGTTATGACATTGGCGCCATAAAGCTTCAAATAAACTAAAAAATCCCCAACACTAAACTGGGCTTTAATATGGTGAAGTGTTCATTATACACTGACTATGCAAAGAAATTACATATGAAATATGCATTAGATAAAGGCCTCGCGTTGCTATGTATTATGATGCGTACGTGTTACATGCGTCTATTTTCCGTGTCTTCCAACTATAGTGAAATAAAAATCAAATTACCTATTTACCCAACTCACGCTAGCAAAGTGGCAAACACACTCCACGCCATCCATCCACCCCCCCCCCCCAGCACACACAGACACATCACAAATACAGGCCAACACACAAACGCAGTAATATCACACACAGAAATGACATTTAAATCAGATGACGCATATATCAAAACGCTCATACAACCGGACCGGTACAAGCACACCACGTTAACAGATCAACTGCACATGTAAACACACGCGACACGCAAACCATAAACACACACACACACATACACACACACACACACATATACACATGCGGGGCGCGCGCGCACGCACGCCACATACAACAGCGGTAAAAATTCACGTAAATAACAAATCATTAAAAACACACGTTATTTTAAGTATCGTTTGTTAATGAATGCATTTGTAAATGTAGGCCTATATGATAAAAAAAACGTCTGTAGACGTATGTACAATACAAAACGTACAATTTTGTTAACGCTCCACAACGTTTCTGTAAACGTCCTCATATTCAAACGTTCTGTAAACGTCGCTATATCAAACGTTCTGTAAACGTCTTATCACTAAACGTTCTATAAACGTTCTATACAAAATGTTTAATTTTGTACGTCCAAAAAACGTTTTTTAAAACGTTCTAAAAAAACTCACTAATTGACCATATAATGAAGTCCGAAGCCGTAAAAACGTTTTAAAGAAAAAGCGTTTAAAACGTCATCGTAGGACGAAGAACGTACAGGACGCTAAAAAACGTTTTGAAAACCGTTTTTGAAAACGTTGCTGTGCTTTGCTGGCATAATATGAATTTCAAACTGTAGATGACTGGCACACAACTTGTATTAGATTGATGATATAGTCTTTAGATGGCACAATAACATATTCACAATTATTCTTTGCAAAAGTACACAAATTCCAAATGCCCTTGAAAATGCCTTGAATTTTCTTAAAGATTTTTCAGGCCAATGACTGAAGGTCAAGGCCAAGGCATGTGGAAAATCGGCGCCTTAAGGCCAAGGCCCAGCATGCAGGGCACTATAACAACACTGGTCACTGTTAGCAAGAACTTCAATATAGGGCGGTTCGAGTTCTTGTGCTAAATTCTCTGAGTGGTTTTCTGCCAGTTGTTATTAAATACCTATTACCGAACCTGCAATTATAAATAGCTAGAGCTACCAAGGGTAGCACATATTATATATTTTTCATCTGGGTTTACAAATTAATATCAATATTAGTTTTTTGGCTATAAGTATAGATAGTGAATGAAAATGTTTGATTGTATATTTTGTTGTATGACAGTGATAGGTGGGCAAAGGTGGAATTCTATCATTTCTGTACAGTTTGAAGTACTTTCGGATGGATACATTAATCAAAATGATAATTTGCTAACATTAGTATTTTCTATAGATGAAAAAGAAAAAAAAATAATTCCGTGGGTCATCGACGATCAATGATCCACAAGTAATTGTTTTTGTCGAAGTTTCTATATCCCACTAAGCTCTGAAAACTTCAGGAATTGAAATGATAATATTAAGCAGTCACTTTTTAAGCTGGAGTAAGCATTCCTGCCCGTAGGGTTTTTAGGTGTGTGTTGTTGGTTGTTGTTGTTGTTGTTTGTTGTTAAATACTTTTAATAAAGTATAGGAGTGAGAGAATATTCTGGGACACTTATTTTGCTGACGTAGGCCTCATGGTAACTTTATAGTATATTAAGAAGGGGTTTTTGCATTACTTTTCAAGTATTGGCTAACATTTACCACAGTTAAAAAAATCCTGAAGCCGGCATGAGTTCCCATACTACCAGTGTCTTTGATGAGGTCTAAAAAATGAGCCGCTGAAAAAATTGGTATTTCAAAATGATTATTTAGGTGCTTTAAAACAGTGAAAATGGTAAGTTGACCAGATCACTTGCCGCATTTCTCCCAAGACTTACTGTGTGTTCACCTAGGTTACATAAAACTCGGCCCCGAGTTTTATTGTTTATTCATCGTATAATTGCCATTTGGCAGTGTACTTCCCAACTTTTTTTTATTACTAGGTTTTATTTGTCGATTTGAACACTATCTCTGTAGCTGCAGATATCAAAATGCTTTGACAATGTTTTTAAATTGAAGCTCTAAATGTTAGCCTATCACTTTAAATGTCTTTTGGTTAACCAAAACATTAAAGTGATAGGCTAACATTTAGAGCTTCAATTTAAAAAATTGTCAAACTTTGATATCTGAGCTACAGAGTAGTGTTCAAATGGACAAATAAACACCCTAGAATAAAAAAAAGTTTGGAAAGCTACACTGCCAATGGCAAGTTATACATGAATAAACAATAAAACTCGGGGCGAGTTTTATTAACCTAGGTGAACACACAGTAAGTCTTGGGAGAAATGCGGCAAGTGATCTGGTCAACTTACCATTTTCACTGTTTTAAAGCACCTAAATAATCATTTTGAAATACCAATTTTTTCAGCGGCTCATTTTTTAGACCTCATCAAAGACACTGGTAGTATGGGAACTCATGCCGGCTTCAGGATTTTTTTAACTGTGGTAAATGTTAGCCAATACTTGAAAAGTAATGCAAAAACCCCTTCTTAATATACTATAAAGTTACCATGAGGCCTACGTCAGCAAAATAAGTGTCCCAGAATATTCTCTCACTCCTATACTTTATTAAAAGTATTTAACAACAAACAACAACAACAACAACCAACAACACACACCTAAAAACCCTACGGGCAGGAATGCTTACTCCAGCTTAAAAAGTGACTGCTTAATATTATCATTTCAATTCCTGAAGTTTTCAGAGCTTAGTGGGATATAGAAACTTCGACAAAAACAATTACTTGTGGATCATTGATCGTCGATGACCCACGGAATTATTTTTTTTTCTTTTTCATCTATAGAAAATACTAAGTAGCCAAATTATCATTTTGATTAATGTAATCCATCCGAAAGTACTTCAAACTGTACAGAAATGATAGAATTCCACCTATTCCCACCTATCACTGTCATACAACTAAAATATACAACAAACATTTTCATCACTATCTTATACTTATAGCCAAAAAACTAATATTGAGATTTAATTTTAACCACAGATGAAAAATATATAAATGTGCTACCACTTGGTAGCTCTAGCTATTTATAATCAGGTTGGTAATAGGCTATTAATACAACTGGCAGAAAACCATAGAATAGCACAAGAACTCGAACCCGCCCTATATGAATTCTTGTAACCCATGACCAGTGTTGTATAGTGCCCTGATGCTGGGCCTTGGCCTTAAGGCGCCGATTTTTCCAATGCCTTGGCCTTGGACTTCAGTGCATTGGCCTTGAAAATCTTTAGAAAATTCAAGGCATTTTCAAGGCATTTGGAATTTTTGTACTTTTGCAAGAATAATTGTGAATATGTTATTGTGCATTAAAACTATATCATCAATCTAATACAAGTTGTGTGCAGTCATTACAGATTTGAAAATTCATATATGCCCAGCAAACACAGAACGTTTTCAAAACGTTTTCAAAACGTTTTTTTAGGTCCTGTACGTCTTCGTCCTAAATGAACGTTTTAAAAACGTTTTTAAAACGTTTTTAGGTTGGACTTCATATATGTCAAAGTTGAGGGTTTTTTAGAACGTTTTAAAAACGTTTTTTGGACGTTACAAAATTAAACATTTTGTATAGAACGTTTATAGAACGTTTAGTGTAAGACGTTTACAGAACGTTTGATATAGGACGTTTACAGAACGTTTGATATAGGACGTTTACAAAACGTTTGTGGACGTTACAAAATTTACGTTTTGTATTGTACATAACGTCTACAGAACGTTTTTTTTATCATATAGGCCTACATTTACACATGATTCATTAACAAAGATACTTAAAAATAACGTGTTTTTTAATGATTTTATTTACGTAATTTTTACGTGTTGTATGTGCGTGCGTGCGCGCCGCGTGTGTATATGTTGTGTGGTGTGTGTATGTGTGTGTGTGTGTTTATGGTTGCGTGTCGTCCGTGGTTTACATGTGCAGGTGTGAATCTGTTAACGTGTGTGCTTGTACCGGTCGGTTGTATGAGCGTTTTGAATATATGGTCTCTGTATTAAATGTTATTTCTGTGTTGTATACATGCGTTTGTGTGTTGGCCTGTATGTGTGGTCTGTGTGTGCGTGGGGGGGGGGTGGATGGATGGGTGGAGTGTGTTTGCACTTTGCTAGGCGTGCAGTTGGGTAATAGGTAATTTGAATTTTATTTCCACTTAGTTGGAAACACGAAAATAGACGCATGTAACACGTACGCACATAATACATAGCAAGCGAGGCCTTTATCTAATGCATATATATGGTAATTTTTGCATACTCAGTGTATATAATGAAACTTCACCATATTAAAGCCCAAGTTTAGTGTTGGGGATTTTTTTGTTATTTGAAGCTTTATGCCCAATGTCATAACCTGCAATAATAGATTTGAATGTCTTTAGTTTTTTTTTAAATTAATTTAATAAATCTCGTGGGACACCTCCAAAATTAGATTATAGGCATTAGTTGAAAAGGCTTTAAGGTTACATGTGTTATACCTCATCGAAAGAGCAGACGGAGCTCTTTCAGATGAGGTATTATCATATAACATTTTTAACCCTTTGGATGCTGTAATGTAACATATGGTCAAAAATGTCGGGGCGTCCCCCGACATTTTTCATTAATTAATTTAAAAAAAAATCAAAGACAAAAAAAAAGTTATATGAGTTTATACTCTCATCTTGAGAGCCGAGTCTGCTTTTAGATGAGGTATAACACATTAACTTAAAAATCCTTTTTACCTTTAAAGATCTATAGATGTAAAATTTTGGGGTGTCACTACGAAGATTTTTCATTAATAATTAAAAAAAATACAGTACTTCAGAAATCTTTTGGGCGGTTATGACTTTTGGGCGAAAGCTTTCAATAACAAAAAACTCCAAAACTAAACTTGGGCTTCTAAATTAGACATTTTCATAAGTGTTATTTTGAAGATTTAGCGGCGGACATATTAGTTGTGTTATCAAGATGCATAACATATTGGCAAAAATATTACATCCCGTTGAAGTGATTTCACTTTATAGGGAGACTTCCTATTTTGTAAAGAACAAAAATTAACCATATATTTAGTTTACTTTTACAAATATTGGATTTATATATTAGATGCTAACTCTAATTGTCTGTACAGTTAGGGATAGGATTGGATAGGTATTAGGATATGGCAGGTTAGTTACTGGTAGAGATCTATAGGTTATAGGTTTAGTTGAAAATGTGAAAGTACAACAATTGTTCTAGAATTTCGAAAATTTTTTATATTTTACAATTTTTACGTATACCGAGTTCTGTTTCAAAACGTCACAAACGTTATATTAAACGTCCGCAAAAGTTTTTTAAACGTTTTTATAAAACGTTTTACGTTTTTCAGGTCTTGGTTAAATTTACGAATCGTTCTTAGCGTTTCTAAGGACGTTTTTTCAAAACGTTTTTTAAAACGGTTTGTAAAACGTCCAAGAAACGTTTTTAAAACGTCTAAAACTACCACATTTTTAGTCTATAAAAACGTTTTCAAAAACTCAAAACCTATCTTCGGACGTTTTAGAAAAAAAAAGCGTTCTTTAAACGTCGCATTTGTCTAGCTGGGTGGTGTATTACAAAAATTTGGGTTAATATTAGAAGATGATGATAATTAACTAAAATTCTCAAACAAACACAATAATAATGATATTGGATGAAGATAATAATAATAATAATAATAACAAAATATAATTATAATAACAATAATAATCATAGCAACCAAAAATAATGATAAAAGTAAAATAAAGTGCCCCTGTTGAGGGTGCGATCATCGTGGTCACGGGAATTATTATGAAGCTACATCGTGCACGTTCTGTCTAACGTTGCTACAATCATGATTGCCTCAATAGCAGATTTGAATCTGTAAAAAAAAAGATGTTGTTATGGGCCTTAAATAAAGGTATTGGCCTAACATTTACCACAGTTAAAAAATCTGAGCGCATGATTCCCAATGTACAGTGTCTTTGATGAGTCAATGAATAAAAGCCTGAAAAAATTGATATTTCAAAAATGATTATTTAGTGCTTTAAAAAGTGAAAGTAAGTTGACCAAGATTCACTTGCCATTTCCTCCATGAGACTTACTGCGGTACAACTAGGTTTAATAAACTCGCCCGATTTTATTGTTTATTCATATAACTTGCCATTGGCAGTGTAACTTTCCAAACTTTTGTATTCTAGGGTGTTTATTTGTCCATTTGAACACTACTATGTAGCTCAGATATCAAAGTTTGACAATTTTTTAAATTGAACCTCCACAATGTTAGCCTATCACTTTAAGGCAACTTAACACTATACATATAGTCCTATGATGGGAATGTATACTCGGGCCTGCCTGCATCAAATACACACTAAGAAAAATAGGCTCAACTTTGCACCTTTAAAGGTGCAGACCAATATCACACTGGGAGCACCTTTAAAAGTACTTACTTTGCACCTTTCTGAAAAGTGCAAAGTTGCACCCGAAAGGTGCAAAGTTGCACCATAGAAAACAAAAAAGTATTCTTCTTTTTCTTGCAAACTGTGTGTTTTTGTGTGTGAACCGCAATTTACGTTCATTGAGTGATACAGTATTTACATTATTATAATTATAATGATACACTTTATTAATCAATTAATCAACATTTACAAATATTTAAATACAAAATAATATGACCTTACCGGGGCTCAAACCTGCGACTTTCCGCACGTGAGACGGACGCTCTACCACGTTGGCCAACACGCTGGCCGTGAAGGTGTGTATTTTCACATATTATATAGTGTTGAAGCCGAAGGTGCATTATTTTCATCCTTTTAAGGTGCAAACTTTGGTCCTATAGGCCGTTTTCGTAATATATACAAATTTCATGCATACCTTTTAAACAAAGGTTATTTCTGACAACCTGAAAGCTTGTCCGTGCTTGTCCGACATAGAAAATAGTAGGCCTACACTATAATGTATATGCAAGTTGCATTTCCCGTATTGAAATTGTATTCATAGAAAAGATGGTAGAAATAGCTCGCACCAGGCTTCGGAAGAGAAAACATCCATAAATTTGCATAAATGTGCACCTAAAAGGTGCAAACTTGCAAACATTATGGAGTGGGGCGAGCGCTCAGCAGAATTGCTCGAATACCGCGGCAGAAATTGCTCTGCACCTATTTCCGCAAAGTTGCACCTTGTGCGCACCTTTATTGTTTTTTAGTATGTAGGGTTAAAGGAATATTACGGGGCAGATCGATCAAAACGAAATATCAGATAAAGGTATCATTTTTATCAAACACAAATTATCATTTTTGTGATTTGTTTGGCATAATAATTTTATAAAGTGTCAAAGAGTTCCTTGTTTGAATTATGAAAATGGAAATTTACTACACTTTTATTTCATTATGTTGCAGAGCCCTCGGGGTCCTGTGGTATGTGTGCATTATAGAAACCATTGAATGTATTACACTGCCAGTGTATTTCTTTTTGTCACAACTATTTTTTTCTTGCTTTCTTTTGCTTGGTGAGTGAGAGGGTCGATGTGAGGGTATTCAGCAAAGACCAGTAAATGTTCCATTTACATGCTTTTCAAATATCATTATACTTTTATAAAGTTTAGCAAAATGTTAGGTGGAGAGTTTATGGTAATTTTTGTTTCACTTTGTGTACAGTGCAGGTTGTATTATTTACTCTGGTTTCCAGAAAGGAGAAACTTTTAAAGTCTGTTCCGATATTACAGACTTGAGCATTTGAAGTTTATGGTATTATGCCTTCTCATGTCAAACTTTTTTTTTCTATATTTATCTTTAACCATAACCATGTTAATTTATGCATCTGATTGCCACAATGAGCATCTGCTTCTTGCTCTGAAGTGAAGTGGAACAGAAAAAAAAAAAACATTATTTGTCGATCTCTGCATTCCAGTCTGAAAAATACCCTTTTTTCCTGATTTTGGCAATTTTGATACCCTTTTCACTGTACGCGCGTATATCGCCCGACCTTGAAAAACAACCCTTTTTATGCGTTTTTTTCACACGCGCATGGTGTACACCTTGTAATGGGAGTGCCCCCCCCCCTTCCCCTCCACTGATGTAACCACGATAACTATTCCTTACCATGGACCTACTACGAACGTCCGTGCTCCAACCAGCAGCGCAGCTCAGAAAAAGTACCATGCCTCTCAAAAATCGATACGATTTAGTGATCGAACCGATCCTACCGTAGTGATCGAATCGCGGTTTGTATCAGGTGATTTTCGACCTGTGCAAAAATTAGCGTGTATGTGTCATCGACCCTGCACACACCGGTCACTCTCTGCACTGATGATCATGCAATGAATGAATGATCAGAATTGAAAGAGCAAAGCTGAGCCGAACTAGATCTATTGTTCTAACCGGTTGAAAGAAGACATGCAAGACAATGTGCTATTTTTGATCCTAATAAATAGATCCACGTAAAATTGGTCCTCCATTTGAATCTGCAATTGGTTTTCATTCATTTATTTCATCGAGTTGTCGCCGACTGCCAGCGGATTAGCAGCCAACATGTTCCGTTCAATGCGATCCAGTTTACAGATGATGAGGAGTCTGGATGTTACAGAGGTAACATGGGTATCTTACAATTCATTTTATCATTAGATTTAGACGGATCTAGATCTAGAATATATCTACTGTGTTTGATGTTGTTAATATTAATGTTGAATATTTAGGTCTAACAAAACTACATCAGCTGGATTGTGAATGATTGATTCAATGTCAGCAAGACTTGTGTAGGGAGCCAGTCAAGCTATCCTCCGGGAATTTTATGGGAGCCAAAGCCCAAATTGAATTTTGGGGACTGTTCACAATTGTTTTAACGCCATAGAGGTAGTGAATTATACACTGTTGTAACAATGTCTAAGTTACACGTTCCACTTCTTGTGACAGTTGGCAACAATCACAATGTTGCTAGACACGATCATGGCGATAAAATTCATTGTATTTCGGAGGATAAATTTGTCATTTTTGGTTGGAAAACCTGTCCTAGTCGGATCAAAAATTGACTTTCAATTTTTATTTTAAAGGCAAGGTTCACCCTGACATCAAGTTGGTTTTAATAAAACTGAATAGTGAGAGAAACATACTAACGAAAGTTTGGCGAAAATCCACCAAAGCATAACAGAGTTATGGAATTTTAAACGTTTAATTTTGTGACGTCACGTGCGAGCTGCTCCCTATATGTCATGTGATATAAATTCCATAAATAAAACTACCGTTTTCTCAGAAATGTGAAAATGACTTTACCTGTGCATTATCAGACACATTATTTCATACATGCTGCGCTTATGTATGAAAAAACCCCATTCAGTTAACATGAACCCTTAAAAAATGGCAATTTATGGATGACATATGGGGAGGTGCTTGCATATGTGACGTCACAAATTTAAAACTTTGAAACCTCATAACTCTGTTATTCTTAGGTGGATTTTAGCCAAACTTTCATTGTTTCTCTCATTGTTCTGCTTTTATTAAAACCAACTTGTTGTCATGGTGAACCTTGCCTTTAACTTTGGAGATAGATCTAGACCTAGTAGACCCCTACATGTTTGTGAAAAGTAACATTGGAATGTTTCACAGAAATATGCAGAAAAAGAATATCACCCCAATGCTTTCACGCAAGCAAGACAATATTTGCAGCCCAATTGAAGATCTTTATTTTAGGCAAAAACTTAAAGACAAAGTTCACCCTGACGTCAACGTCAAGTTGGTTTTAGTAAAAGGAGAACAATGAGAGAAACACATAAATGAAAGTTTGGCAAAAATCGACCAAAGTATAACGCAGTTATGCAGTGTATGGAGTTTCAAAATTTTGAATTTGTGACGTCACATGTGAGCAGCTCCCCATAAAGAGCTGTTTTCTCAGAAATTTGGCAATTGTTCTACCTGTGCTTTCAATATATTATCATAGAGGCCCCTATAAAAATCCCCCTTTCAATTATCATGATCCATTAATAAAGTTACAATGTATGGAATTTATAATACATGACATACATGTATGGGGAGCTGCTCGCATGTGATGTCACAAAACTAAAACTTTGAAACGTCATCTCTTTCATTCTTATGGGCAATTCCAAGCAAAACAGGACATGAACCCCAAATTTTCAAATTAGTTTAATCATGTCAAATTTGGTATTGAATTAATCTAGAAAGTCCAAATTTTCATAATCTGAATAAGTTTATGCAATTTCAAACTGATAAATATTAAAATATGCATAATTAATTAACATGTTATTACAAATTGTAGTTATTATGGAAAAAGATACAATTTCAATTAAGAAAAATGAGTGTGTTTATTTGACAAATTTTGTAAAGTCCATTTGTTCCAGAAAGATTTAACAATGTTGAAATAAGAAAATAACATTATTTCACATTTGACATATTTTTAATGCTTCAGAGACCTTGCAACAATTTCATCTCAAACATGTCATTCCGTAACACAAAATATACATATTTTTAACCTACATGTAATTCTTAAAGAGAAGGTCTCAGTCCCATAAAAGTTTATTTGTAAATCAAGGTCATCCATAGCTACAAAATGAGTACACTTTCAGAGTCAAACAATATTGTTGTTATGAATTATGATAACATTAATTCTGTCATTCCGTAACAAAAACGACGTTACGGAATGACGTCCCATTGATTTACACACAAATTTCCTTTTGTATAAATGCTCATCTTATACCAATAGATTGCACTTCATGATGGGCTAGCAGACAGCTATCAGTCTTAAAATGTCTGTTCAAACCAAATATGGTAAATATTACCTATATTTATGACCAAAATTAATATTTTCATTTTTTGTCATTCCGTAACACAAATTATAAAATATGGTATTGCATATGTTTGGTGGTTGGTAACTTGAAAACTGGAAGTGAACAGCAGAAAATGAAACAATGTACTGTACTCCAATAGTTTATTAGAAGTTTTCTGATAATTATGCATATTTTATGTTCAAAATGCTGTTTCATGTGGATATCATGGTCAAATTCCATTTGTTATTCTTTAACAGGTATTCCATAACACTTAATTTGTCTAAAGTTTATATCATATTCAAAACTATAATGAATGGATTATGAGGAAAACTACCACAAATGAAAGAAAAGATAATATAGACTACACAAGCATTCTTGAGAATATGATAAATGGATCAATTTGATTGAAATGTTTAATGGGCAAGTCCAAGATAACGCGCGGCGTTACGTATTGGGACATTCAGAGACTTTAACCACCTAAAATATAATGTTAAGTTGTTTGAATTCTTTTCAGTTTATCATTTTATATGCCATGGTATCTGGGGGGTAGAATAATCATATGAAGACTGGTGACATTTGACCTTTGGCAATAATGTCTTACATAAGAGCAAACGTGTGTCGCGGTTACGTATGGGCACCACAAAAAATGATGTTTTTTCAACAAAATTTTGACGTTGCAAAATCTCTATAAAGTATTTCAGTCAACAACCTTGAAATCCAGTGTGGTAACAAGGTGCAATATTCAAGATATATTTCGGGCAAAGTTTCATTTCGATAAAGAAAGTACTTTCATACCGGGCGCGCTACTCAATCGGAAAAGACACTGTTACGTATGGAGACAGTTACGTTAGGGACATTTTGTCCCCCATTGAATTTAGTGTGGAGATATTAAATATTTAAGGTTCTATTGGGCCAAATTTTTTAATGGTTTATGGAATTAAATCGACAAAAATTCAATTTTCCTTAAATTTGTGCAAAGAATGGGACAAAATTTGACCAAATCACATTATTCATATCCCTAGGTAGTCCGCACCATGTAGCATTTTGTGTATGGTTGGCTGATTTCCATAGCAGGGCGGTTTGAAGTAGCAAAATTTAGGTAGAGAATTTGATGCGTCCGCCTATTGTTTCTTCATGACCGCATATATCCAAACAAATCTACTTAAGTCTAATAAAATTTGAGATGAGAGTCAATTAATGAAGTTTCTTCGGTTTCCCCATTCACTTGTGTGTTAAAATGTCCCAATGCGTAACACAATGGCTCCATACGTAACATTTTTAATTGTCTTATAAAATAAAGGTCTAATAATTTCAAAGCTTAATAGGGCATTTTACTTTAAAAATGTTAAATTACGAATCATGCTCCCAAAGTTTCATTGAGAATAAGTCATTTCAATTCTTACGAAAAAACTTAAAAAATCATCCTAAATTTGTTACTATGGGATCATCTCATGCTTGGACTCATGCACATAATTGTGCATAATTTTAAGTTGATGAATAATGCCAACTTTTCTGTGCACAATTAAACGAAGATGATAAAAGGTTCATGTCCATACATGATAAATATTAGATGCTCTCTCCAATGATTTAATAGGAATTTTTCAATTGTCCCATACGTAGAACGCTGAAGTTTACATTTATCAGAATTAACACCTATTGAATTTGCATAAACTTGCATAATATGCACGGTTTGAATTAATTCTATAAAACCTTTCAATTCCCGATAATTCACTGAAAATGGGCCCTAGCTACGTCCCAACGAACCACTGTTATGTAAGAGCAAAATGTTGAGTCAACGTAATTCTGCAGACATTGGTGTATTGTATAAGGCCTAGACTACGACCGGTATCAGAAAACCAAATGAATATTATGAATGACAAACTTTGGATCATGTCAATGACTGTCATTTGAAAATCCTGAACAAGAAATACTTAACACGAAGGCGGCATTTTTTGTTTAATCAGTAGACATGTTTGGTCAATTTCAACACGATCAAGTTTCTAAATTAAGCAGTCTGTTCCAAAAAACGCCTCCAAAGTGAATTTTTTTTTTATAATCAATGAAGATTATATACAACCTAGTTTTGTTGGTATTGTCAGGCATTGATGCAGTCTATAAACAGAATTTGTGATATTATAAATGGAGTATAGTGCTTTGATTTTGATCACCTGCCTATGTACGTATTGACGGTGTGGTTTCACAATACACTGTAACTATTCAGTTTTTTAAGCCAAACGCTCGAAACTCAAAATTTAGTTTGTAGTCAATATTTGGCGATTTGATATCTGGTAAAAAAATATAATTGAAAGTAATATGAGTGCAGTTTTGTTGCAATTAAAATGGGCAGCGGGTTGGTTCTGTGTGGTGCACGTAGTAGTGGGCAATAGTAATTCCAAGTTGTTAGCAGGGTCAAGAGCTGATCTGTATTGTTCCAATAAAACAGTTTTTGTTAGTAAAATTAGTGATAAAATAAAATAATCTATGTTACATAATATACCTCACAGACTGTATGTGTAAGTCTAAAAATCACGAATTTACAGCAGATTACTGATAGCGAAGATAAAAATTTTTTTCTACACTGAATTGTATTGCATGCTCTGGTGCATATTGCTTTTTATTTGTTCGTTGTGTTTCTAATGTAGATTGATAATTTTCGAATAAGAACAAATTTGAAAGTTCATAGAAACGTGTGTCAATTGACATTGATTAAATTAATGAAAACAAAAACAAGCCTTTTAAACGTCCTGTCACTTTTATTATGTATGATTGTTTTAGAGGAAATTTATGCAATGGAAATGAATTAATTGAACTTAATTGTGGTGGCCATAGCAAGATTCGTTTTCACATCTCACTGTGTAATGTGGAGAAAACTACAAATGGAACCGGATCAACGGATTTTTCTATCATAGAATTTCGACATTTACAATAAACACAAATGTGTAAAACCGTTTAAATCATGTTCATATAATTCATTGTCGTCAAACTTGTGTAAATTTAAATTCAGCAAAATGAAACTGATATAACTGATATAATGATCATAACGGCCCAATTTTTACCTCAATTTAATTTCATTATAATTATGAAACGTGGTATGCAGTAATAACCCATAATTCGAGATATTTATGGACTAATACCTACCACCGACAAGATTCACAGGGCTTAAGAGTGCAATCTTTGTCCAACATCGTCGATGACGAATTGCACTGAGTTCGCTGAAGGCGACTAGTCCTGGTCACACGCGGCTCCGAGGTCGACGAGCTCTGAGCTGGCCAGCATCCAACCCGAATCTTATGCAGGAGTTCGACGCCAGCTGGTACACGTCACTTGCACCCGCGATGTACCGTCATCGAGGGATCACCCAAATTCCGGAGCAAGGTGGCCGTAGATCTCCCCTGCCTCTGGTACTGTTCTTTATATCCGTACCGAAAAAAGTGAAATAGTGCGGTTGCCGCTCCGATAGCACCCAACGAAGTCGATCAGGCGACCATTCCACTTGCCGTTCTTGTCTGGCGGCAAGAGAACATTGTCCTCCTTACAGGTCATGTGAGAGGTAGCCAAGTTCGTGCATCCTAGCGGAGCCCCTTGCAGGATGTCCATCGCGATCAGGACCCACTCCTTGGCGTCGCAGGGCAGGGTATGCCGGTTGTCAGGAATGCCCGAGGGTTGTCGTCTGTCCAGTTTGTTCGGTCTCCAATAAACTCCCATGGCGATCACGATGTGGTCGATCATCCGCAGGCAGTCCGAGGAACGTGGGAAAGCATTCCTACCCTCCCGCAAGAAGTCTGGAGGTCTGCTTCTACCTGAATGTTTGTGACTTTCTGGAAATATTCCTGGGATCCTTTGGAGAAGGCGAACCTCTTGACGGCGACGGCTCGTTGGTGTGACCGATGGCGGTGGCAGGTAGACTGTTTCGATTGGCGCTGCCCCGAGTATGACGTCACTCCCTGTTGAAGTCGAAAGGGCTTCAAATCCTGCATGGTCCATACACAGGAGTTTGGTGCGGCTGGCTGTTGGTAGCAGCGGCGAGAAGCAGGTCTGGTCAACGACGGATCACCACCCAGGCGGAGGCACGGCCAACGTTGGAAGAGTGCGTCGATGGTGCTAGAACTCCCACATCTAAATACATAATGAAACAAAAATATTTACGATTGTGAGGAAAATTTATAACAATAGAATGAAGAGAATCTGGGTCCGGTAAAAACTTTGAAAGTAGATGTATGATGATATAAGACCTCAAATTGTTTCTTATACATTTTGTATAACATTTCACGTGCTGCCATGCTGCCATCTTTGATCTTCAAAATGGTATATTTTGGCGTGCCCATCACAGACACTACGTTTATGAGTTCAAACCTGGTTGTGTAGGCCCCATATGGATTAAGCGTTAAAAGCTGGATAGTTATTAAGTAATTTCACTATTGTATTTTTATTTTTGCTTGTATATGTTGTTCAATCTAATGTAACCTTAGAATTAAGAAACCTAAATGTATTTGGAAACAACTCATTTTCAATCAATCACTATATGCCACTTTTTGCCTGTTTGTTTCCATTTGTCATGATCTTGGTAAATGTGTTGCTTTGTTTTGTTTGTTGGTATATTTATCTACTTTGTTACTTGTGTTTTGCATTTTAACATGTGAGGAGTAATCTGAAGAGTGAGTTAGTTTTCTTACCATTGTAAGATACACCTCAAAAACATCTGATTTGAATATTATAAAACAATATATTTGAGTCTTTATACAGTAGGAAGATTCCTGCTATATATTTTTCTTAGCCGCCAAACAGCAGGTGTAGTCGGTCTGGGACGAGCGCCGGTTTGGACCCGGGTGATGGTGGCAGGGTGGTCCTGCTCGGACCCGTCCGGACTTGGGAGGCCGGATAGGGTAATGGATGCTGGGGGAAGGGCGTGGCCCTGGTGGGGATGGTGAGGTCAATCGCTGTGTGAAATCTACTATGAAGGTGAATGGTGATGTTCCGTGGGGTGAGGGTGGTGGGTTGACACTGTGCATTTGGGGTATTAGTTAAATGATATTGTGAGATTATAGGCGGTGTAATTACAGGGTGCGCCAGAAAGAATGCTACGAGTATGATCGCTAATTTCTTCAACATTATCGCAAAATGTCATTTATCTTTTATTTTGTTGGTTAGGAACATTCTTTTCCAATAAAATTGATACCAAGATCATTGATTTTGAGTAAGGTGTTATGATTCTAGGGCCGATTTTTCGGATAGCAAGATGCAATTTCCAAATTTCCAATTTTTCAAGCAGCGGCGGTCATTCGGAACCGCGGGATATTCTGGCCTCTCAGCTTCCATACCAACACAAAACGAGCGAATGACAAATGGAGCTGTAGCTTGCATCGTCTTCCTTATGAAAGCAAGGGCATTCCATCCCTTTTATGCATTTGCGGTTTGTTTGCTGATATGCAAGCTGAGAGGCCAGAATATATCGTGCGTTCCGATGACCCCGCTGTTGAAAAATTGCTAAATTTGAAATTGCGTTGGCCTTCGAAAATGGCCTAGAATCAAAACGCCTTACTCAAAATCATGATCTTGGTATCATCTATCGGAAAAAAATGTTCTAACCCAATAAAATAAAAAAGTCAATGAAATTTTGCCGATTAATGCTTAAGAAATTAGCGATCATAATCGTGGCATTTTTTTCTTGGGCCAACACTGTATATGTTTGGAGATATTGTGTCTGAAAATTGGAGTATTGCAATGGTGTTGAAATATATGAAAGGGATTGTACGAACAATCGAATATTATACATTGCATTGCAGCGCTTGGATTTGCCATAGCCAGCTTCTCCACCAAAGAGGCTGAACTGTTAATACGTTGTACATGAATGGAGAACCATTCAAAAAAGTAGGAAAACTGAAAAAGGCCATTGTTTTAAATTTCATAAAGAAGGTATCAATCTTGTAACATAGAATGTAATAATCCGTTGTAGCCTGTAAGTATCTTAAAATTAAATTAGCGAGATATCTCTTTGTAACACACTCGTTAATCCACTCGTCATGTAATTTAAGTTTGAAAGTATGTATCTCATCGCGATAGCCTATAATACATATTACTTCAGCCATTAATGTTTTATTTTCGCGTAAATCCAGTGGCGTACTGGGGTGGGGGGGGTGCAGAGGTGGCATGTGAAAGTCATTCGATTGTAAGAATTGAATTAATGGAAATTAAATTATAATATTGATTATTTCTTATACATGATAGGGTGATATGTATTTTATAAGAATATTTATTCATGAATGGCAAATACATGTTGATTTATAATTGATTATATTGTTAATATCGTATGAAAACAAATTGTGAAAACCACGAAATCCGCCCCCCCCCCAGCACATTTCACACACACGAAGTGCAGTTTACAATGACAGTGATTATAGTAGGAAACAAGTTTGTTTCAACAGTTTTCTTACGCATTTAGGAGAGACTCGAACGTGTGAGAGGAACTTGGAATGCTGAGACAGAACGGTCTGTAAATAAAACATATTATCATGTTTGAGGAATTTGTTAATGGAAGAAACACGTCTATTTCTAATCGTCGTGCTCCTGGAGAAAAGTCGTTAGCAGAATACTCCAAGCAAAAGGGAGTAACAAGAAAATAGCCTCAATTAAAAAGGAAACTGGTATTTCCATATTTCTGCCTAAGCATACTGATAGAATGACATAAATGATAACAATACTTTATTTTAATGTGAAATAAGCCAATGGTTTTCACGTTACAAGCAAATTTACTGTTAACGATATTTTTGCTTAAGAGCATTTGCTAACGACTTTTTGCCATCGCTGCGTCTTGTGTACAAAATGAAACACATGGAGCTAGCTCCATGATGAAACATGATTTTATTAATAAATATTTTGTTTGAAGTGAGAAAACTATGTACAAATCGCGAAGTTTTAGATGGGAGGTGAAACTTCTGTTCTGAAAAATAAAGAAAAAACATCGGACGCGGGTTGTCAAGCTTGCTGTAATTTTTACCGTTTGTTTTAAGGTTGTCCTGATATAAAATCCCAAAATAATACACCTTGACCATTGGGTATGATAACGGTATAAATAACATAAATATTGATTGAAGGCCTTTTGCTGGCAACAATATCATTTAAAAATGTATAGTTTTTAATATTTATATTATATTTTTAAATAGTCGCAACGCAAATTAATCTGATTCAAGTTACATATTTCACCTGGAGTTGGTCGTCTAGCGTTCAACAAGCTCCATCTCCAATTTTCTGCCCTCTCTCTTCATGGATGCAGACAGCTTGTGCTGCTGTACATCCAATCGCTGGCCGATGTTCGCCACCACGCCGTGGACAATCACCATACGGCGGAGCACCGAATCTTCGGGCCAAAAAGCCTATGAAATAAGGGAAAGCAACGCATATAAGGAATATTTTGGTTTTTATCCAATCATCACATTAGAATTATCGATAATTAAAGCCGTGATAAGGCTTTAATTAGATTATCGATTATTGTAAAGATATAATTTGGAAAAGAGCAGGGTTTCTTTTTGTATTTTATGTATTATGTATGTATGTATGTATGTATGTAATTATGTATGTTATGTATGAATGTATGTAATGTATGTATGTAGCGTACGTACGTATGTATGTATGTATGTATGTACGTACGACGTATGTATGTTTAGTATGGTATGTATGTATGTATGTATGTATGTATGTACGTACGTAGTATGTATGTATTGTACTGTATGTACGTACGTACGTAATGTAATGTATGTATGTATGTAATGTAATTTATTTATTTAGTTTAGTTAGTTAGTTAAAGTTATTAGTTAGGTATCTTAATTTAAAAAGTTCATGTTAAGTACTAGCTACAATTGTTTACCTGGAGTGCTTGCTGGGGCCTCTGTTCTTGTCGTCTAAGCTTTCAGAAGGCTCCGTCTCCAATTGCACCTCTCTCCTATTTCGGATGTAAACGAGCTCTGGCAGATGTTGGCGGATCGGCCGAGGTGGCAAATCTACCATTTTGGAACGCCGAAAATCTTCGGCCAAAGTCTGTGACGCGAAAGAGACCTTGATGAAATTAATTTGTTAGTCTTATCACGGTCACGCACCGACAATCATCTATACGTTACAACCATTGTTTAGTCCCCGCCCCCCCTCCATACACATGTAACAGCATTCGCGCGCTGTGAATTGCGCCCCGTGGTTAGCAGTTAACAACGGCATGTAATTGATTGCAAGTATCTTATGTCTTAAAAGGCATCATTTAACAATTGTTTTCATTAAACAAAATGTAAGCTACCTGCTACTAATTGGCTACCCTTGCTAACTGCGTGTGTCTCCTGATAAAGTCTTAGAATTAATCCCCCAATAAATCCCCCCTTGAAAAAATTCGTTCAACTCCATCATTAAATACTTTTAAAAAGTTGATTAAGAAAATTAATGAGCAACCATTCCAGTTTCCCTCATAAATTGTGGTATATAACATTTTTGTCCCACGGACATTAATTATATTGCGAATATCTATCTGTGTTGCTATGGGGTGACTAGTATAGATGTCTAAAAGTAAAGTTCTAGGATGTTAATATTAAACAGGCTGTCATGTAGGTCAGATATGATCAAAATGTAACCAATTTTTAACTGGACTTCCAAAATCTTAAACAGTTGTATTTAAGTGTTAAATATAATATAGTCATTGAATCACTTAATTAAACTCTAACGTCTAGCCGTCGACCTCGACATCATTAGCCGATGCGTGTTTCGTCGACGACGGTCTTCGTCCAGCTCGGAGGGCTGCGTCCATCGACGAGACATCGCCCTCGAATCAAGATGTTCTTCTATTCGATGTCGTAACGGTCGATGGACATTGATTGCGAGGCCTAAACCAATTTCGGATAAAACAAAAACATGAAGATGGCAAAAAAATTATGATCTAAAATGTAGGTAATGCAATATATTATAAATGTGAGTAAAAACCTCTTTTTTTTTTTTTTTCATTTCATTTCCAAATTTGCGTTTTTTTGTTGGGGGGGCAAATCCCGTTTATTAAGATTCAGATAAAATAATATTGGTTTTTTTTTAGGATATAAAGTAGCAGAAAAAAAAATCGTGTAACTATTAATATTTTGTTTAATTGGTTTATTTCGGATGTTAAACATATGGAGCATAATTTGCCAAGTCGCGTCATACACAGCAAATAATTCTGCTTTTGCGAAATATTCGTAACACAAAAGTTTCCGGAATCGCTGGGAGTCGCATATTAACCTAT
>JZLH01S0218348.1:0-14304 GCA_001188425.1 Eucidaris tribuloides
GGTATCCTTGAATTTGAGATTCATTTTATTCCACACAAATTCCCATCCACATTTGCAAAATAAGAATTATACACGAGTGAAGGTATCCTTAAATGTACTGCTGAGACTCGTACGTTCCAAACATGATAAAACCCATTACGCGCTACTCAAATAAAAGTGAACTGAATAACAGGATCGTCTTTTTAAAAGCCATTTACGGTTTTTTTTAAGACACACCGTACATATAATGTATATACTGTATAGAATGTTTCAAAGCTAAGTCAAAAACCAGTTGGAGGATGTGATACTATATCACAAGTTTAAAGCGATCTGAAACGAGAAAAATGATCCTGTGACCTTCATTAACATTGCAAGTTTGCAACTAAATATCAATCTTAAAATGGTTAAAAATAATGCACCGAGTATGAAGAGAAAATGGACGTGACCTGGTCTTCTGATCGGTCCTTATAAGCACGCTCTTATTTTGCAAATGTGAACGGGGATTTAATCAACTTAGTCTCATTAACAAAAGGAAAAGATGGTGTGTTATGTTGGTATACTGTTTGGAAATCTTGGGTTTCGGAGAGTTTAAATATTTTACGAGGGTGCAGAATACTCCAGCAACATCAGATCACCCAAATGACACAGCGCCATCTCATTTGCCCAATCCATGGATTCCAGGGATTCAATAATGCGAAAATGCAGCATATCTTTACTATCTATTTTTGTGCCTTCAAAACAAAACAAATTGACACAAAACCAAAATAGCGCTTACAAGCTTTATGGAAATGTTTGTATTTTACATAGGAAGAGAAGAAGGTTAAACTTTGCACCAAACAAGGTGCAAAAGCTTGCCTTATCGGCAACACCTTTTTGCAACTTTAAGGTACGAAGTTACAGACTTTAACCCTATGGGGTCCAACTTTGCACTTAACAAGGAGGTGACACCTTGTTTGGTGCAAGGTTAAACCTTTTTTTTTTCCTTTTTGTGTATCTGCCAAAAAATAAATGAAAGATCGGCTACACTATCTATATTGTAACTAATACTACTTGTAGTTTTATAATAATGTACTTTCTATACATACATAAACAGATTCTCCTCTTACTATCATCATTTTATTAACAAAATTGCGGCGGCGACAGCATCCTTCAATCTAATAATTCACTTTGTATGCAAACGCGGATTCTCTCCTTACTCTCATTTCATTCTGCAATATCTTTCGAGGAAAAAACGCATTTGTAACTGCATTCTACTGTATCTTTTGCATGTTTTGTATACCTGTCGAGAGTTCTCCGCATTAGTAAAGTTGGTTTATTTAAAAATAGAAACTCTTTAGATGCAGTTAGATAATATCTTGTCTAATACGTTCATTCATGTAATATCCTGCTGGAAGGAACACACTGGGAAATTGGAACAAAATAGGTTAAAACTTGAACAACACAGTGTAAAATTAGACTGATCTTTCAGTATGAACATCGTCTTTACATTATGTGTCATAGTGTGTCATGGGTGATCACAGTGTGATCACAGTGTGATCACAGCGTGAACTCTGAGTCCACTCGGAAATGTCTTATTGTCACAGTCATCACACTTCTGTGGCAAATGTGTGTTCACATTTGAACTCTGGGTGTTCATAGTCGACAGGATAATTACCGTGGACCCACTGTGTTGACACTATTATTCTTTCCAACAGGGATTAGCGAGTGATTGATTCATGTACCATTAACTTACACCATTACTGTCACTATCACGTGGCTGTTATTAACCAATATCTATTCTCACGTATTATGAAAAGCGTCTCTTAATCTCAAGATATCGGAAAGACTATTTCCCATCTAACACTAAATGTCGTTTATCACACTGTGCCATCATTTCCTCAGCCATGTTCTTTCACTTTCCTTACTGTTCCTTCATGTCTATACTTGTGTTTAAGCATCGATTTTTTGGTGGAGGGAGGGAATTTTTTTTTTTTTGTCGATTGGGTCTACTAGTATTTACTTTGTACCGTGTATCTCAACTTTCCGTTATCACAAACATGACATACTGTTCGTTTAATCAATGATGATATTTGAAGGCGTTGTCTAAAGACAAAGTCTCAGACTCTATTCTTTCTGAATTCTCTATCTATACTAAGAGTGCTATTCTTGTACGTTTACATATCGTCCTACATGTGTTGTTACGTAATGTCAGTTTCACTGTGTGAATGATGTAATATATAATGATATATGCACGATTCAAATGCTCACATATTATAAACTATACATTAACCTCGCTTCAGTCTATATCACATTCAAATATTTTCTTAAATATATTTACGATTTCAACTTACATCATCTATCTGGTACTAATGATAAAAGGGATATTTGATATTATTTGGCTTGCTTGTAAACGAAAACAACATAGAAGTAACAATTTCTAACAACTTAGAGTGATGCTTTTAACCATTTTAATATCTCAACTCCTTGTCCCAATAATCTAGATGAGCTATACATACACATGAGTAACATCTCTCTATCCATCCTTCCATCTATCTACTATCTACTATCTATCAATCTAGGGTTAGGGTACGGGTCATCTATCTCTATATATATTATATAAATCAAATTTTTAATGTACATGGATATGAGATATCTAGCGGGAGTTATATGGGTATTGAAGAATCATCAAAAATGTAAGACGTAATTTTCACAAAATTCTTACACATTTTGATATGTCAATTAGTATTACGATATTACAATTACTTTTAAAGCAACTTTTTTCTATACGTTCGGGGACAAACATATTCACAAATTCCGTACGGGGAAATATCTAATCTCGACACATTTTAACAAATTAATAGCATGTTAGGCATGCTCTGCATTTTACTACGTATACATGTATTTACTAATCCCAACATTTTAATCATTAACATATTAATCATTTCCTTCAACGTCACCGACTTACCGATCAATGCCAGTTTTAACTTTCATACACAACTCCTGTGTCCAAAACCTTGGGCATGATATCATTGCCTTTTCCACGACATTACTATGATAGATCACTAGTCCTCAGAATTCAGTGCCTTTAGATATCCATTTGTGGTGAAAATCAAAATGGAACTAGTCATAATATTGGTCCTTGGTTATTGTGACAAGTTTTTGTCTTCACTCAATCCTAGACAATTTAGAACCTTTTATCCTGCCCTTAGAACCTACACAAATATCCAAAATAGTTGTCCAATTGTTTTTAAAAACTTCAAACATTTCTTTTAGAACCAATTGATGTATTGCTACATTGAGAAAATATTTCATGGTTCTTAGGAAAACATTGAAACATACCAATAGAAAAGACAACCACAGAACTATAGTAGAAATGAAGAGGGCTGGTATAATAGCGCACCTTTTTATATTTCGATTTCATCTCAAACTTTTGGTAATAGTTGTGCCTGCCGATATATTTTGAGCGTGTAGCTAATTATCATTCAGGACGCAACAATAATATGCAAGTGTAAAATCATGAGCTGACAAGAACTATATTATTACAGGACATTCTTTGGCGAAAATCTTTGACTATGACATTTGCAGATTTTGTCGAGATTGTGACTACGAGAGCAAACAAACCAGTTCCGGTCGCCGAAAACATTCTGATGAAATCCAAATTTACACAACTTTACGATCAAAATTTGACGCATGATACAGGTGTTTAATAACGATACGAACTTTGTATACACATTAACTTTCTTTTGTTTTTCGTAATCAAGAACACATTCTTATGTCTCTCACTCTTAACTCACTGCTTTTCATACGTATCATTTCAGTGTCATCACATCTGAAGGTTGATTTTAGAGAAATCACTCGAATTAGTCTAGTCACTCATACATGGTCTTCCTTCCAACTCTGCTCTTGCAACATCACTGATCGCAAAACTCAAAATGCTTCCCACCACTCCGAAATAATAATGTCCAAAATCCATTACAAAGCACGAACTCTCATGGCATTATTTCCATCCTAAATCCTTGCAAAAAAGCTTACGATTGTGGCTCTTGACTTGCGCACCACAGCCTTTCTTGCTCGAAATTGATCCAGGTGAAGAAGGATACATATAAATTAAGTATTCACTATTTGTCGTCATACCTCCAAAAGTTTTTTGTTTTTTTTCCGAAAATGGTCCGTTACATAAGCTGCACGTGGTGTTGCTATGCACACAATTACAGCTTTCACCAATTGATTTCTGAATATGTTGGAGTCAAACAGCGGTAGAAGCTGCTCGCCACCGGTTCAACTTCACTGGTACGAGTTTCTTGCCAGGTGCACTTTGATCAGCAGGTATTTAGTTTTCATTAGAATGATGCACGAATTACGTGGCAGTCTGACTAGTTTAGGAATTGAATACAGTTCAAATTCTAAATTCGTTCATGTGAAATTTAGTGTATAATTATATTCTAGTCTCACTGCCAGTCATGTATCAAGTAGTACAATCTAGATACTTGCTGATCAGAGCTAGCTTATTAGGTCAGAAACACACACCACTAAAGTTGTGTCTATGTTGAACAACCTCTGCTGCATTTGACGGGAGGACCCTACCGATGAAACCTCGGTCGGCCTCTGTAAACCAAGCTTTACGCTAGTCATCTAATTTGAGCAATCGCCTAATATTCAAATTTCAACAAAATAAAAAAATGAAAAACGTATATATGAATCCCAATTTTTTCTACCATAATGTTAACCTAGTAACAAATGTTAATTAAATCACTTCATCTGTACTTACAATGTAATTCCGAGGAGAACGGTTTCACGTCCGATCCTGGACGCTTCATCAGCTCGTCTGATTTGGTGGCGGGAAATCGCCGTTGCCAATCGGCGCAGACGAACTATCGATGTTATTGTTTTGATTCAGATGTTGTTGGCAACGACGTTTTCTCGCCACCAAATCAGACGAGCTGATGAAGCGTCCAGACTCGAACGTAAAAGCGTTCTGGGAATTAAAAAGTAATACCAGATGAAATGATTTAATTATTGTTTGTCACTTGGATTTTACATCAATCGCTCTCTTCACCTAGACCAAATCTGAGCCAATAAGGTTATGATGTGCAAATCAAGAACACGGTCTGATGATGTGTTACAACTCTCAAACGTGTGGCTACTATTTTCTCATCCTTGCCTCTTCCCTTTCAGCTCCTCGCCAGATCCCTCCCGGCCCCGGTCCCGGTCCCGCCCCCGCCGACCCAAGAACGCGTTTAAGAGACCAATCGTGACCAGTGATGACATATAAAAGGGTTTGGCAGTCTCGGGTGGTAGTCACCAATCACATTGTGGACATCGTGGAAAGCAATGAGAAGGAATTTCTTATACAAAACAATCGTGAAACAATGACATTGACTTTGCAACTACTCGTGTCACACGTTGCAAACTTAACGATATTAACTTAACTGTAAACTATCCAGAGTGCATGTATTTCTTAACGCTAATGCAAACTATAATGTAACAGCCTCGGCCGTCTGTTAATTCTGAGCTCCTTAACGCCAACCTGTATTTCTAGCTAGGAGTGCTGTTCTATAACCGCTTTCACTAAAAGTTTACTATCCGTTGAATTTACTGTGCTTCCCTTACCTCTTTCAACATCGCCACTGTACAGCTTAAAGAAAACGCAGGAGGGTCGACCAACTAGTTCGACGAAGAACCCATTCGTAACCGCCGTCGACATCGATGACGAAATGACGGACGAAATATACCACAACAAAGCGGCCCGGATGGAAAGTGCCGCGGTTCGAGTCTCGAGAACGTCGAATTTATTCAAAATGTCAAGGAGATCGTGGCTAACCGCGACCAGGAATCAGCTGAGAAGAAAATTACAAGTACAGACATCGGAAGGCAAACTGTTCGCTCACTGAAGTACTTGAAATTATTCGTTCTACAAAATGATGAATCGTGGACTTTCTTTAAACCAAAATGGAACCTGGCAAAGACGTGGGCCAGGACTTGCTGAAATGTGAGGGACTAGGTTTTTTCGTACCGTATCATATTACATTGTTGATGTCCATTTTTATACATTTGTGAAGTAGTTTTTTGAGATTATTTATAAACGTGAAATCGCAATTTCCCCAAGGAAAGGATCTGCTTATTCCACTGGTTAACAAGTTTCCCTACTTGGGTTTGGTGTCGAAACGATTAGGAAACTCAGGAGAAGGTCATTTGCAGACGATCGAATGCTTCATATGCTTCTCGAATTAAACACTTTCAGGCTTTTGCTGGCCATTTGAAGGGAGATATCTGGCAGTCTTAAATAAAATTACAAGTAAATATATAATGTATACGTGTCAAAGCATTCGAGTTGCCATCACAGTCATCTTTGTTACATAGGATTCAGAATTCATCATGACCGTAATGAGTGGGGGCGGTGAATCGATGTATACATTGTTGATTAGATAATCAATCCATGTGCAGGGCCGTACAGAGAGAAAGTTAGACCTATACCAAAGTCTCTCTCCTTCAGAGCATACATGTATGAAAAAAGGGATGTTAGTACTCACTTGTATTTTTAACAGAGGAATTTTCGAGAAGTAATATCATCATACAGGAAGATATGCCCTGCAACCTTTTCGCTGTTTAAGAAACAAACGAAATTTCGGAAAATATCTTAATTACCACTCAACTCTAGTAAATCATATAGTACTTTGTTGTGTTTTATAACTTCACTTGAATTAATCGTAAAATAAAAACTCTAGGAATAATGTAGGTAGTAATTTACATACTGTAGTATTCCGTAACGTTCGAAAATGATTGGAACGAGCCAAATTTGTTAAATGTAGTTTATTATTATATTTTACGCTTACATAATCTAATATGCAGAGCCTGCGATGTGGAGTATATTCAACATAAGCACCTTACCATGTTATCACCAGATAACTAATGCTGACTGTCGTGGCGATTATTACATTAGGTCACGATACACAATGCAGACCATTCTCATTCGTTGACTTAACAAAATTGGTGTGATTCGGTGTGTGTATACTAAACACAACAAAAAAAGTAACTACCCACTTTTTCAAACTATCATAACTTTTTAACGAAATAAGTTTTAGCAAAATAATATGGCAGGAGTATTTCCACACTCATTGACTAACTTCTGTGTGAAAATGTGATTGATCAGTCAAGCCATGCATGAGTGAGCATGCATTAAAGGCAAAAATGTCACTTTTCAAAAGTCACAGGAGTCATCTCTTATGCCAAAATAATGGTAAGTAATGGTATTTTGGGCATTATTTATCAAGTGTAATCACTCAACCATGACATTGTTACAACCTCTTATGTTCGTACAACATGTAAAGATACATTTTGCTGAAAAAATATCGGATTTCATTTTTCCAATAAACTTAATGGATTTTACAATCTCAAAAATTGAGGAAGGGTGGACATTTTCAAATTGAGCCCGGGGAGATGTAAGGGGGTCAAACGATAGATGATTAACATAAATAACGCTTATTCATTTAACAAAAACAAAATTTGTCCAAATTCCGCATCACAAATCCCCCCAAATAACACTTGTGACTTTTGAAAAATGACATTTTGCTTTTAATGTGTGCTCACTCATGCATGACTTGACGGATCAATCACATTTCCACACAGAAGATACTCAATTAGTGCAGAAATACCCTTGCCAAATTATCTTGCTCAAAACCGTTTCTTTAAAAAGTTAAAGGGGTAGTTACTTTTTGTTGTATTTATTATGGAATAATGAAGTGAATACTCTTAGAAAGAAAAGGGATGCGATGTCGCATCTTAAATGAAACAGTAGCAGCACCTTTATGAAAGTAATTTTGCACCCTTAATAGAAAAGGTAAAATTCTGTATACAATGTATATTTACATCGATTAATAAACTTGAACATCGCTCCTTTTATAAACAAGTTAAGAGGTGCAAAAACAAATCAAAACTATAATTTAGTGAACGATGTAACAGTGCTTTTACGGTGGAAGTTGTACCCCTAAATTTGCTTCAGATGTTCCATTTGAAAGGTATAAAATTTCCTCTTGCAAGTGTTGTTGTACAGTGTGTTTTACACCTAAACTCTAAGAAAAAATGGTTCATAAATGGTTCCCATTTTGTCACAGCACCATTTTTGGTGTGTATTAGCACCATTTTGACGTTAAAGCCACACGCTAACAATGACCAGTTTTAACAAATATGAGCTACATAATCTTCCATGCTCTAAGTGTCTTTGATGAAGTTAAAAAATGAAGACGTAAAAAAAATTGTATTTCAAAATGATTAGTTAGGGCTTTAAAAATGAGGATCTACAAGAACTCATGTTTACCGGATTCACCATGCCCATTTCCTCCCATAGACTTACTGTGTGTAGATCTAGGCCTTTTTATACTCCATCGCAGTGGAAATTCATGGGTGACGTTCATTCATGCATATCCAGGGTTCTCATTAGCACTATTCTGCCGTAATTTGTGTCATCTAGAACCAGGTGTACGTCAAAATGGTACTAGCAAGCACCCGTAAATGGTGTTGTGAAAATGTTGCCACTAGTGTGATAAAATGATTCTAAAGGGAACGTTTTAAGAACCTGTTTTTCTCAGAGTGCAGATATTGTGTATCATGACAGGTTCGTTTGACCAGAACATAATTAGTTCTGTTTAGCAACATGTTTGTACAATATTGTTAAAGAACTGGAAGTTGTTATTGGAACAAAACAAGAAATATACAAGTGAATCATGGGCAATTACATTTTTTTTATTTGCGCTGTACCATTATAATAGACTTGAATTTCCAAAAGACTTGAAGGCGAGCTTAAAATGTATATATTGTGCGTGTAAATATAACATTTGATACTTTGTTACTTAACACGGGAAAAGGGTATTTTGTATATAGCTGGTGTATTTCTACTTGTATAATACATTACAAAATGTAGGAAAAGATTGTAATGAGGGTGAAGTGCTAAAGACATTTTGCTCTGCCTATTCTTTGTCTTCTGTTATTACCGAGTGCTGAATTTAAAGGTATTGGCTAACATTTACCACAGTTAAAAAAATCTGAGCCGCATGATTCCCCATGCTACCAGTGTCTTTGATGAGTCTAAAATGAAGCCCTGAAAAAATTGTATTTCAAATGATTATTTAGTGCTTTAAAAACGTGAAAATCGTAAGTTGACCAGATTCACTTGCCCATTTCCTCCCATAGACTTACTGTGTGTACACCTAGGTTAATAAAACTCGCCCCGAGTTTTATTGTTTATTCATGTATAACTTGCCATTGGCAGTGTAACTTTCCAAACTTTTGTATTCTAGGGTGTTTATTTGTCCATTTGAACACTACTATGTGGCTCAGATATCAAAGTTTGACATTTTTTTAAATTGAAGCTCCACAATGTTAGTCTATCACTTTAAGAGACGTGTTCTTTATTTGCCCATCAAAACATAAAATCATCAAATAAGGTACAATCACTCACAATCACTCACAAAGAAAAATCGCATTTCATGAAGTCTTAGAGTTGGAACGTTAGCTTGGTGAAAATAAATCCCGAAGCGTATAGATGCCTTTTTAATTTGAAATTTAAACGAACGTTACTACAAAACGTGATTCGTGTATCATCTAGTGAACAATAATTTCTTCCTTCAGTTACACAATTATTCTCTGTTTTCAAAAGATATGATGTTTCGTACTCTTATATACTAACCGGGAATCTCTTTTTATTGATCAAAATCATGTCGTCGTATAATTTACCGTATCCACTATGCGAAGATAATGAGATTGTGTTTTTATTTGATATATTCTTGTATATCTGTGCTCGATTTTTCTGTAACTAACAGAAGCAGTGTTGTAATTGCCATATCGTATCGATGATTTAATATTGTTGTCACCACGTTCTTCTGATATAATTATATATATTTTTGATCAAGTCATCGCTCTTTCAATAAAATTCCATATTGTTGCAAATGAATTTTATACATGTGTAAGTAGATGAGGTTAATCGTGTATGTGTATTTCTTCATTCCGTGTTCCAAATAAGCGAGATTTGGTTTGTGAGGAGTGAGGTCTGCTGTTTGTATTGAAATCGATGTATGTCGGTGTTTGTGTTGTAAAACTGAGTTGGGCATTAGTTACGAATTCACGGGGCGGTTTTCTGAAAGTTGTAACTTTTCTTCTAACCTTTCTAATTCTCCGCGTTAGAGAAGTCTTAAAATCGTTTCTATTCCGAAAAAAAAATCCAAGATTATTTTATCAGACTGTTTGCAAGAAAGGAAACAGATGACATACTCACATTTCCTTGTTTACTAAAATAAGAACAAGTGATACTGTTATCCAATTACGTTTTACTTCATACAGTGAATTTTCAGGATAGCATGCGCACAATGACTTAAAACATCTACAAAGGAGTTCTAAATGTTCTTCAACTTTTTTTCTAAGTTCAGTTTCAAAGTTGTGTTCAGGTAGAAAAGCTCGAGTGTGCAATTGCTTTTCTTTTTTGCCCGTAAGGACAGAAAAGCCACCAGTTTTTCTGTTTGTTTCAGAGAAGCTTTCCCAGACACCCACAAATAGCTTGGAAGTCACCTCACTTACAAGACCTCACTTGCTTTTTCACTAATACAATTCAGAATACCAACCCGTACAGGGATTTACACGAAGCATAGGCACAGATTGATAATGACAGGAATAGTTTCAAGTCACATTTTCTGGGAGAGCGTACTGTATTAAGAACGATAAAAGTGGGGCAGGTTAAATACTACTTTTTTTTTTCTCTTAACGGAGTAATTTTTCGTTCTTTTTCGCTATTTTAAGAGCATTTCACCACACTCCATCACACAACTTCCTTCTCTCTACCCTGCCCTCTTCAAATAAATCGTAACATGGAATTTCTAAAAGCCAAATCTAAACCGTTTTCTATAATGCTGGAGAGAGACGATGGGAAGCAGGGTATCAAACCTCTCACTCCCTCCCCCCCAACCAAATTCAATTCGCGTATTCTCTGACGTCACTTTGTCTCTACTTTGCTGTACACTTATATCCTCAAACGAGACCACTTTATATCAAAGTAATCAATGTCAAGATACTGGATTCCTCGTGTTTTAACAATGGAATTACTGGTTAAGTCAGCCGAGGAGACAGTAGGAGGTGTGTCCATCGTCTGTGTAAGAAATTGTCACTATTAATAACTCCGTGAGTTTAAGCATTGAGTTCTTACGCTTCTACCTTTATTGCGCTCGTATTCTCGATAGAACATTTATCCACACGCATAATTTGAGAGGAGTGTTGGGGACGGGATTCGCCCATCATGCCCCTAATTTCCAAAATGTTGAGCCCTGCGTATAAGCTTAGGACAGGAGCCGGCACGATACGAATACCATTGCCTTAAAATATCAACATTTGGTCTAAATGCAGCCTGTTATGGTAAAACCAACATATTCTCTACGATATAAGGGTTGTTTAACGAAATTCTTTGTAAAGATAATATAGGTTACAATAGTCGTACTTTCTCTGACAGGATTAATAATGGAGAACCTTAAGCGAAAACTTTCATCTATCCTGATGACGGAGAGTCAAGGATAAGTGGTTACCCCAACACTCTATCTTCTACCCAATCGACATAATTGTTGTTGGTTGTTTATTTTCAAATATGATCGGACAATGAACCTGAGAAGACGCAACATCTCCTTTTTGACAACTTGCAGGTTTTGGTCAAAGGAAGAATATATCGTAACCTAAAAAAAAAATCTCGCAAATATGACTACGCAGGTTTCACTGGGCCAAATATGGCCTTGTCAACTGCTCTCCTAAAATGTAAATTAATGATAACAAGTTTCATAATTTCGTGGGCCTAAAATGTTGGTGATTGCTCTTCTCTGAATAATATGAGCACTACATGGTAGCAGTTCAGGCCCTCAAATTTACATGAAAAGAAAACAAACTCATAAACTCAATCTTTCAAAAATATTTCTGAATTTTATTCTAATACATAAATAATTTACACTTCAATACATTATATAAATTATTAATCAATTTGTTATTAAACATATCAATAATAATAACAAACAAGTAAGGTGATTGTGGGATGTGACTGTAAATATCACGTGTTCTAATGTCGAAGAAAACTAACAAAAGATCGATAAATCAACACGTTTGACATCTGACACCATGTGAGATACAAGTCTAAAAATGGGAAAAGCGTTAGATTTGAAATATCATTTTCATGTCACATTAAAGGACTAGGTGCTACGATTGTTAATGTGTCAAAACCAATAGTTGAAATATATATTATGTACCACTGGTATACGTGTATATTCAGGCTGAAGGGTATTTTGTGTTGAATTTCTTTACTTGCGGAGAAACAAACATTAATATATCAGTAATGAAGTAATCTCTGATCCTGATAAATATTGATCCCATAGAAAGCTACTCAAAAATTTCACCGCCACAGCATTTTGTGATAATATCGTCAAAGAAATAGGAAATGTATGATATAAAGTTTCCACAACAGAAACTTTAAACAGTATATTTGAATCTGGAAGGATTGTGTCCTGAATTGAGGACCACTTCCCAACTTGCAATTTCCCTTTAACAGACTTGACAAGCAAACTATCCCATTCCACAGAGCAGTTTATCACTAGGTTGTGTACTGAAAAAATGGAAACTTACATGTATCAAACACATAACCACAACACGAAATAACGCCAGCGATTTTCCCCCATTAAATCCGAACTTTGTCAACAATTTATAACATTACATGAATTTTAATCTCTATTGCCTGCTCCACTTCATCAAGTAAAATTTCACCGTTTGGCTCTGTAATGTAAGTGTTTCCATAATATTCGGCGGTCTTTTATTTTTAATTAATATATGTTGACAAAATGCTGCTACTTTGCGCATCAGCATCTTTGTAAATACGTAAAGAATTTGTGAGAGGTGAATTTATCTGATAGATACAAATCATGAATCTGAGATCTGCGATTTAAAGCGTTTAATTACAGTTGGAGCACCTAGCTATCCTTCCATCCCTTCATTTTAATTTAATTTGCACTCTTAAAACAATATGGGTGGAATTTTAGACGCACAAACTATGGCCGCCATCTTCGGTCTACATGATGGTGCTTCGAATAAAATCGCTTTTAACAGAGGAGGTGAAATCTATAATTAAATACATCAATTGAGTTTACCAGAGAAATTAAAAACAACAATCATGGGAGTTTTACCAACAATGTGAAACTGACATTGAGAAAGAAAATTACTGTTACGTAACCTTATTTAGTTGTTAGGAATGTTTAGTACACCTATATTCTTTCAGATTGTATCAGGGTGAACATTTTGTGAAGATACAAATTTTCGGCAAAGTGTTAGTTAGAATGCTGAAAAGTAACAGTCACTTTTGTTTCTGTTATCATATCCCAATAATGATTATCTATATTGATTATAGTCCTAAGTGTGACAATTAAATAGAATAACTTAAGCAAATAATAACATGCCTTTTTTCTGTCTGAGAAGTCTAATGAAAAGGGCAAATTAAACACTGGAACTTTGCATTTTTCCATAAAACCTTGAACGACTAAGAATATGCGGATATTAACTAAATCTCTGAACAATTCCCTGTGTTTGAAATATGCCTATAACAGTGAATACTTAAAGGACAGATCCTTTGAACAAAATTCGAGTGTTATTTCAAATTACCTCAACCACAACATAATCAACTTCTTTAGACGAACAACATGGCGGGTATTCAAAATGGTGGCTTAATAGGGCATTTTCCCAGACATCAACATGGATTCAACGGAAGAAGCAAATGTAGATTAACTGAACACTGAAGGTTTTAGATTTCAGGGCATCCTCTTCGTGCTGCGCCAAGTAGTTGTGATATTTCATTAGAACAACTGTTGAATTAGGACAATACAATGATTTCATAAAATTTCACTTTTCTGAACAACCATTAAGCATGCAGTTAAAGCCCAAGTTTAGTTTTGGGGATTTTTTGTTATTTGAAAGCTTTATGCCAGAAAGTCATAACCCTGCAATAATAGATTCTGAATGTCTTTAGTTTTTTTTTATTAATTAATGAAAAATCTCGAGGGGACCCCCGAGATTTTCGACTATAATTTACATTATAGCATCCAAAGGGTTAAAAAGGCTTTAAGGTTGCATTTGTTATACCTCATCTGAAAGAGCAGACTCTGCTCTTTTAGATGACGTATAACTCATATAGCCTTCTTTTTGTCTTTAGGGGGTTTTTTTTATTAATTATTGAAAAATGTCGGGGGACCCCCGACATTTTCGGTTATTTTTACCTTATAGCATCCAAAGGGTTAAGAAGGTTATATGAGCTATACCTCATCTGAAAGAGCAGAGTCTGCTCTT